>CAJNOL010003950.1:0-18407 GCA_905250125.1 Rotaria sordida | reverse complement strand
ATATAAGGCAAAATTATTCTAAAATTCATCATCTTGGAAAAATATGTTGCGCACTATGAAAAACAATGGTCCACTTCAAAGAGGTTTATCTAATGTGAATGTCAAAATCTAAATTCGACATCGCTTTCATGCATTTTTCTGCATGTTTTGCGGAAATGAGAGGTTTCCAAATGATTGGTTCTTATATTATCTATGCTAACGAATTAATCAATTTAACAAAATCTCCTACAATTATCTGTTTTCTTTTTGCATTATCGTAGTGAAGTTCTCTATCTAACGAATAGAGTTTGGTGTTATTTGATAAAATTCAATTTCTGGATAAAAAGCTTTTATTCATTAATCTTTTTGCGATGCTGCAATCTACTTTTTTCAGATTTGTTATTGATCGTGAGTTTCATAAAACTATTCTATTTTTATGCCACGTATATGTATGCTAATAATGCTAGGTTGTTCTACTTAGTCCATATTTGTTATAAATCAACAAAAAGTTAATATACTAATTAAATTCTTTTTCTTTTAGAGGAGCTCTGGAAGAATTTTCCAAAAGGTTATTTGACAGAGGAAGAGTTCATTGCAAAGTTTCGTGAATCAGAAATGTTCGGCAAAGAGACGAATTTCAGTCCAGCAAAACAGTTATTCAGTTTGATCGATCAGAACAAATCAGGTATGTTATGTTCTTTCTCATATCCTTATATTGATTTAGATTAGTAGTATTCGTGTTGTGAGAAGAAAGTAGTAGAAAGGGTTCAGCATCCTACAATCAATAAAAATTTTCCCTGGAGGATCTTTCTATAATGTTAGCTACTTCTTTAAAGGCTCAACTTCATTCAGAGCGACAGGATATGTACTACACATGTCGGAATCTGTTCAAAATTCATCTATGTCTTTGTGGTAACTATTTTTTTTTTGTCGTCATTTTATGGCGTCGAAAGTCTGTATAGTCTTCGAACGGTGAAGAAATTCTTTTAGGATAGCACTGTATTCTAATTTTGAAAGAATTAAAGTCAATTCTTTGTGATCCGCTTTTGAATTTCCATCCGGGTCTGTAACAAGTGTTAATCTCACGTTATTATGATATTGAATTTCTTTTTAGGTTTTTTTAATCATAGACCTGTCTGATGGATAAATTAAACAGATTTGTTACGTTCAATTTGTAAGATGATATGTTTATAAACATTTCAATGATGCTTCAGCTGAAGCTAAGAAAACTTATTCTTTAAAAGTATAATGTCATAGCATGAGACATGACTGTCAAAGCAGTCAATCAATTCTTTTAGTTCTTTGTTAAAATGTGTCTGTACATTGAATTTTATTAGTGTATATTATATAAAACAATGCACAAAATCATGTTTTTATTTTTTTTTTAAATTTTATTAACTGTGGTATGAGTCAGAGGTGAAAACGATTCAATTTTTAAAAATTTAAATGAAATTGGACTCTCTGATTTTCATGTGTCTATGAAATAAATGAGAATATTCATTTTACTCATTCCACATTGACCCACACACCCATCTCCACACCCTCTCATATGTTGGATTAGAAAGATATTTCCCATAGATTGAAAGAGTCTGGTTTAAAAATTGAAATTCACTGATGTTTGCTGTTCGCTAAATAACTGCCAATGATCAGTTATATCCTAGCTATCAATTATGAATATGTCCTTAATAACTGTCTACAAGTGTTGACATATTACCTTTAAGATCAGTAATGATTATAAAATCGCATGATCATCAGAAAGGATTCAAGCAATAATTCGATCGGCACTTCATCGAAAGATACAATCACAAATGGAAATGAGCTTCCTTTAAAAATGACACGGCATGTCTTATAACACTATTGTACGACACATTAAAGTACGACACGAGGAGCTCACTGCGACACATTTTGTACGACACATGTGACACATTTTTCATTGGTTCTTTTGAAAAAGCATATTTCGATTTTTTTTCAATTTAATTCCATTTAATTATTCCTATTCTGAAAACTCAAGCAGGTCAGATCCTGGGATCTATCCGATCTCGAGTTGGTCCGATTTGAATCAGACCACTTCAGGGTAGTTCTCTCTCTATCATGGATCGAGATTGGCATTTTCTCGATTAAAATATGATCGAGAAGGAATCTAGAAAAAAAGAATATTTTGAAAATTTATCTTTCATACGTTCAACCGCTTTGTTTATATATTGCTATGTGTGCATAACAAAACGGTGAACGAATAGTCAGCAGACAGAACGCGACAAATTCGTAGACGACACATCCTAAGCACGACACATTTTTGTGCTGGAGTGCACGACACATAAACACGACACATTTAAATTTAGTGTGCATTGTGAAACAAAATTACATTGATCCTAGTTATTATTTTTATTTGAATATTTAGACACGGTGGATCTGTTGGGATTCATGCTAGTGAGCAGGCAAGATCCCAACTTGATAATGAGTTATCTCTTCAAAATATTTGATTCTGATAAAAATGGCCTACTTGGCCAAGCTGAAGTCGTCGATGTATTGAACACATTCTTTTCCTTAATCGTTCGCAAGAATGATGATGGTACTCAGGAGAAACCGGCCTATAGTTTGGAAGAAATTAAGAATGATGTAAGCAATGCTTTTGGTGACAAAACGAAAATATCCCAAAAGGAATTATTCGAAGTCTGCGAGAATAGCCGTATAATTCAAAATTTTGGTACGCGCCTACAAACTACAAATATGGTTAACATGATGGTTGGCGACTGTGGCATTCAATAATGGTATTGATCGGATATCATTTACTTTCTCTAAAATATCTTTTCAAATGATATATTATATAATCACTCATTCTGAATACTTAATATGCTCGAACTCTTACATGTATACACTAACTAATTTGGAATATCTTTATTAGCTTAATAAATCTTACATAAAAGCTTCATAAATCATTCTAAAAGGGTGTGGCTGTGGGTGTGTCAAGCTACCATGATCATGATTTCGTTCTTGCTATAGGACTCTTCAAACGGCTTTGATAAGCATACTTGTTCCGATGATTCGGAATTCACAAACAAAGTATTTAATCTGTTCCATATCAAAGAATATCTAGGAAATTGGAGATAAATTAATTGAGGGTGTGAGTGTACTCTAAAAAATTTCCGTATCGTAGAAAACTGGAAGGGATTTGAAACCCTTTTCCGTTTCTGAGAAGGTTTCCAAACATTGAAAGCGCTTCTGGAATACCTTTTCTTGCTATCGAAAATCCAATAGTTTTCTCGAGAAGGGTGTGGGTGTGGGCGTAGGTGTGGAGTGTGGGAGTGGGTGGATGGGCGTGGGTGTGGGTGGGTGGGTGTGGATGAAGACAAGATCTATACCCACACCCACACCCTTCTCTCTACATATTATTGTTGTATTGCAGATGTATACTTCATCAAGGTACGTTCTTTTCTGTTAACTTTGCGATTGAGTCAAAGGGGAAGTAGTGGACTCCAAGTAAAAAAAATACATTAAAGTAGAAAAATGGTTCAAAGTACTTGAAAGCACCTCAAACCACGGAAAGTCTTCTAAAGTGTTCTCAAAGGATTGAAGATATATGGAACAAAATTAAATTCTGTGGAGAAAAATATACGCGATTGCTTTATTTACCGTCAAAAATCGAAAAAACACTAATAAAATGTGTGACTACTTAGCTTAACTTGAATAAGTGGAGCTAGTCAGCCAGTTTTGGTCACTTGAACTGAACAATATTGCGTTCCCGAAGATAGGCCACTTTTATTCCATCTACAGGAACGCATTTCCAAAATAGAACAAATATGAGTACTTTAAAGTTGTTTAAAGTGTTTCAAACTTACTAAAAGTACTTCAAAATAGCGAGATGTAACTTCAAGTGCAAAAGTTCGCTGTTTTCCTCAAGCACTAACATTCACTAATACCTATAAGAATAAATCCATGAGTATCCATCCACTTTTTTGGAAGAGTGTTCTTTTATTGAATTTTTCCTTCTGGTCAGACGCTATATGGATGAAAATTTAAAGGAGAACCATCGTACTTTGTACTTTAATGTACTTCGAGGTACTTTGAAGTACAAAAGTGCGATGTTTTCCCTTGATCAACGCTCTGTTGTCTTTCTCTCTGTAGCTGAAAAATACTCATGTTTGTGTATTGTTTCATTAGTCAATGAACTCACGAACCTCGTTGCCCGTCACGACATACAGGATGGTTGTTTTTACTAATCTCCTCGATTTAACATTTGATTTTCTATTTTATATTATCATAGAACGAATCAGAGGTGTCGAATAATATGCTAGTGAGATTTGAGATTTATCCATGCAAAAAATTAAATGAAACATATGAACGATATTGGATTTACCCGAGGTCATACAACGCAATTGATAAAAACGTTAACTGAAGTTCGTGTATGACAAGGTGAGGGTGTGAGTGTATTTCTTCTTCATATGTTACGAATGATTTGAATTCAATTGTGCGATGAAAGACTTCAGCTCATCATCATGAAATATTTGGAAAATCTCCATAAGTTTTCGTACACATATTTACACATTGTTATCAGTTTATGAAAAATTTACCTTGACGATATTTTCTGTAACATACATCCTTATTGATCGAATTCGTTCTTTTTGTGTTATGATAAATGTTTTTATTTTATAAGTGTCAGATGTCAGATAGATAAAATACTCACAATAATCAGATGAATAGTTATCATATAACGAAACAAGTTCTTTCACACTATTGAGTAATAACATAGGTGTATATATAAAACACCGTGCAGTTATTATCATTATGACTACCTGTAGTGAAAACAAAAAGACAAAATTTCAATGTCGGAAAGAAAACGTCAGAAAATGGATGAAATTAATAATCAAAAGTAAGTGATACAAATGATTATTGTCCATTTGACGTTTTTCATATCAATTTTAGTTTGAATTCAGTTATGATTACAAAATTCGAACAATTACCAAATGAAATGATATTAATTTGTTTTAGTTATCTTAGTTTCTATTGGTTATATGAAACATTCTCTTGTTTAAATCAACGTTTCAATAAATTGATTTTACAACAAACAAAAAATTCTATTGATCTAGATTCAATTCCAGATGAAAATATTTTAACATTTTGTTTTAAATTAAATAATTTTTTAAGAATAACTAAAAATTATCCATTATCAATTAGTACTTATAATGAACAGAGGTTTACTTTAATAATGAAAGATAATTTATTTCAAGATAAATTTTCGAAATTAAAATCTCTAATATTATCTGACATCCATGCTGAACCTATATTTAATGCAATATTTGATCGAAGAACTAAATTGTATAAAACATTACAACGATTAACTTTACAAGAAATTAGCGAATCAGAAGAACACGGTCATGATGTAGAACGTAAGGAATTATTTCAATATATTTTAAATCTAAATGTGATTTTTCAGTTAGTTAATAGAATTTTTATTTATTCCTCTGAACTTCAAAGAAGATAAGAAATATTAGTTTGTCTTTGTAGGATTATGTAGACAATTGATATCATCAAAAATGAAATCATTAAAATATTTGAATTTAAATGTAAAACCATATTCATGTGGATGTGAATTTGGCATTCAATCACGTGACAATGATGTTGATTTACAATTCCAGTACTTATCAACACATGAAAAATCATTGAGTAATTTGGAAACACTTATTATTGGAGGTAACTTATTCAAATTGTATCGTCTTCTTTTTATTTATCCAGCTTTTTTCAATAGATATTCCTGATGAATATGATGCATGTACAAAAACAAAATTATCATTTTATACATTGACTGAAGAATTATTACCTAGTCTACCAAAATTAAAGAATTTGATTATTAATTCAATTCATTTTGGTCAAAATAGACACCATCAACTTTACCTGGTATGCATAAAAACGTTATTGAATATATAAATTTTGTAGTTGACAGCTTGAAGATTTTAAAGGTCAATTACTGTAGATATTGTATTTTTCTGTCATTCATCCACTCCAAAGTAAAGAGTTTAATCTGTACCGGCGAGAGCCCGTGCATACTACACGGATGCTTTTTTCCTATAAAGTTTCACATTTGTCCTTTAGTCTTGATTGAGTAATAGACAATCAGCCAGTTCGCATTATATATATATAGAGATCTTATAGCCTTACACCCTCGTACTCTTACACCCTTATAGCCTTATGACCCTTGTGGACCCCTCTATATAATGGCCCTTGACGACCTATCAGTACTTTTATATAATAGTCCTTAACAGACTATGGATACCCTCATATAACAGCTCTTGAGGACCTATGAGTACTTCCACAGGATAACTCTTGAGGGCCTATTGGTACCTCCATATAATAACCTTGGAGGATCTACGGGTACCTTCATATATAATAGTCCTTAGACCCTTCCCTTATAGCCTTATCTAACCTTCGACTCGGCACAAAGAAACAGACACACACACTGAATATTATATATATAGGTGATTATGAGTATCTGTGGTCGCATTACGACTTACTGTTGTTAACACTCAAGAAAAGTTCATTCCTAACGATAATTTCTATTTCTTTTCTATGTTAGATGCCTCAGCCAACTATCAAAACGAATGCAGTTATAAAATTAAATTTAGAATCAATCAAGATTTGGACTAACAAAGAGTGGAACAATGAAAATGCCGACAAACAAAATAAAAAGTTATTAAAAGATTTCTTTTTGGGGGCCAATTCATCGGATGTTACAACAATTAAAACATTTTATATTAATAATAAAAGTGTTCTGAAATAAAACTTTTTTTATGTCATTTCTATGAGAATTTTTTTCATAATGTATCGAGTTTTTTTAACAATAAATTAGTATTTCATTTGTTTTCGTCATACATCATTTTTTAAATTTGATAACGGATGTGAATAATAAATGAAAATAATTTCCACATTCACACTCTCAACACTTCAGATTTATTGCGGACTGTATCATCAGTGAAACCTGATAGAAGAAGTTTTCTGACTATCATTTAAGAATACACAGTATGGGTGACTGCATAAGTGCTGCTGTATTTTTTCTTATTTTACATGTACACAATCGTCGCTAACTTGAAAATTACTTTCTGACATAAAACATATTCTTCCAGTGTTCGTACGAAGATGTAGGTGATTAATATTATACTCGCAATATAGGCGGCGGGATCTGTAGGTTCATTAGGCTCAGCCTTACCTGAATTCAGGTTCTGAAACTTGTTCACTGTAGAATTTGACACTATCCGATCAAGGAATTTTTATTTTAGTGTTGATATTATAATCTTTTTATGTGATTATCTTCACGTTGTGATAAAAAAAATCAAGAAATGAGATGGGAATAAAAGCTATCTATTATATCGTCATAGTCCTTACTGGCATCTTTTATATTGTTTACACTAAGTAGTATGTAGACTAGGCCATTCATAGAATGATGCGCTCAAAAGGCAAGAAAACGAACTACATTCGAACATTTCTCTTTTATAATATCAATATTGTAGATAATCATCAGTTATAGCATCGCAACGACTCACTGGTTCAATTCTTGATTTTTTTTCAAAAAAATCAAAAGCTCCAGCATCATCTCGTTCAACAGAAGAAATTCCTTCAGTAGATATCACTGATCTACCAACAAGTTCACATGATGAAAATACTGAAATAACTTGTACAACAAAAATTTCTTCTCCTATTGAAACATCAAATTTATCAAATCTAGATAATGTGTCAAAAAATGCTCTTGAACATGAAAATGAACATGAAATTTTTGATAATTCTAATGTATCATCAAATACGGATAATCCAACATGAGATCATCCAAATGCACTATTGAATCCGTTTTTATTCATGCTTTTCCAAAAACACAGGAAAGTTAACATTGCTACTGGGGAAGGATACATGGCACTTTCCTATCTTGTCCTATTATTCGGTTCTATCTTGCCGCATTCCACTCTGCTAATGATTCGCACGTTTTGTTTGTCTTGATTTCTATTCAGAACGGGCCTTATAGGTTCATTCTATATCTACTAAGAAAATTGTTAGCCTATTAAAAACTCCAAAGTCCTTGTTGCTTCCAGTATAATATATAATTTTAATCATTTAAAAAGAAAATTAAGATATACACTGAATGACAGATGAGCATAGTAACTTCGTTTCAATATCAATTTTAATTATGCATAAAATCAAGTATTTTAACTGGAAAAACATTTTTGAATTGAGTAGTTTGTGCAAAAGTTATTAGGACAGAACAATTTCTCTTGCAGAGCATGGTATGACAAAGGAGATCACTCGTTCAGTCTCATATAGTGATATTCTTCAACTTCTTCTTCGGCTAGTGCATCATCAAAAACAAAAATCAGATGGAACAGCTTGATGTTCAACAAGCATACTTCTTGAACTTTAATCACTATTTTCATCATCAGCGGAAGTAGCAGCTATGGAAAGCCCTTCTTTTCCTTCAGCTATCAATTCTTCTTCAAAATAACTACCGCTTTCATTCTCACCATCACCTTAAATAATCTCTTTGAAATTGTTAAGGCGACGTCGAACCATCCGTTATTTTCTGGTTACGCTACTAATCTATGATATTAAAAAACCATGGTTCCTAATAGAAATCTGAAACAAAATGTTTTTCTACACACAGCTTATTTGAGCAAACTGTATGTTTACACTGTTTTTGTCACTAAGGTATACAAAATGTACTAAAAACAATTTGAGGGTGTGGCTGGGTGTGGGTGTACTTTCATGAATGACCCATGCTCACACCCACACATCCACACCCACACCCTCCTCGAGCACAGAGTTCTTTTCTTACTCGCCTGTCTAAAAATGTTCTTGAGTAGATTGAAATATTATATTTACTACAATGTCTTAATTAATATTACATGAGAAAAAAAATATTCGAGAGAAACAGATATGACAACTGTTAAAAATGTTATCGACCATATCTCCTTCGAGTTTATTCCTATGGGCTATTCTTCATCTGTTCGATTTTTGCAAAGCAGTGATGGTGAAGATGCCATATCCACTGTCCATTTTTTCTTTTTTTCTTTTTTTATTGGAAGTTTTCGTTTACCAAAGCAATGCTTACGGATAATACAATATAATAACAAAAGCGAAACAAGAATGATTGAGATGAGTACTAGAGAAATTATCCAATGCTGTTGAATATTATTCAAGAATCGAGATGGTGCACCAAGGAGATCACTACCATCTTTTAGAACTGTATTAACTGTTTTCAATCCATCTGACTTCACATCCGAATCAGTTCCATCTGGCCAAAGGTACAAATTATTATTATTTCCTTTCGCTCGAAAAGATGGTTTGACGACTTTTTTGTTGGTTCCCATGTTCAATTCAATAAGCTGACGTCGTTCTCGTTGGTGTTGTTCAAACATCGTATGTAGCATTCTTATTTTTTTATCGAGAAATCTTCAAATAATGTTATTTGCCACTTACCGATGATTTCAATGTGATGTGAGAATTCTTTCGATGACGACGATGCCTTTTATAGTACATACTTATGACAATAAAATATTCCAATTGGAAGAATAAATATATGATTCTGCTTTGTCATTAAGCTTGATTCTTATTCGTCAGTCAATATACGAAGGAATGAAAGAAAAAAATCCCCTGAAACTCTTGTTACGTCGAATTTTATTCTAAGTGAAAATTAGAAAGAACAGAAAAGAAAGAATAACATATGGAGACGAAGTCAACAATCAACGCAGAAAAAAACTCGCAAGTGACTATCTCATGTTTCTGATCAGATAATCTAAACTGATGATAAAGGATATTCATCGACATAAATATTTTTCGGTTGCCAATTGGTTTTCTTGTGCAATAACAGCATAGATAAATGTTCAGTTTGAGAAGCTAATTTTTCAATTTTTATATTTAAATTACTGATATCATTTTCGATATTCTTCATTACAATATAAGATTGCTTGCTACGATGTTTCGTAGGAAGGAGAACAAATATAACAATAATTCCAAAAAGTAGCATCAGAAAAATACAACTCACACAAAAAACGATTATCATTGTGCGATTCTCGCTATTGATTTGGTTTATTATGTCTTGAAGAACCGATATCAAATTGACTTGTATACCATTGATTAGCAAAGCATAATTATTGTTTCCTTTCACATCGATTGATAAATGTAATTTTTTCGACGAACATTTACCCATTATGAGAAGTCCTATGAACTAGTTGAGATAGTTAAATCCTTACGAATAAAGAGTAAAAGGCTATTTATCAAGATCAATTATTTTATTCTTCCAAATTTTGATCAAATTCCCAGTAAACAGTGTCTTTTGACTCATTTACAACCATTCTTCAGAAAGACGGCGAATGTTAACTTTGAGTCATATTTTTTTTGAGCTTTTCATGCGATTGTGCAAGAGGAATATAAAAGATCATTCTTTGCCTTACTTACTCTCCAATTAGTAACTGTGTACTTTTTTACTCCATTTAGTTCGTTTGTGTCGAAACAACTGATAATAGTTTGTACATGGAAAGAGTTTTTTCTCAAATTTTCATCTGTTTAAAAACTAGGGTGTGGGTGTGGGTGTGGGTGTGAATGTAGGTGGGTGTGGGTATGGGTGTGAATGTGGTTGGGTGTGGGTATGGGTGTGGATGTGGGTGGGTGTGAGTATATCTATTCTCAACACCCACACCCACCCTCATCATTTGATTGGTATATTAATTCCTGTTTATCTTTTAAAAATACGTTTAATTTTATTTGAATATATTTTTCTCTCCATTCTTGATGATTTTCTTTATTTGCATAATAGATATAAATATAAACAATCTATATTGTTCATAAACAAGTGAAATTATTTTTCCATCACGTGTGCTAGATACAATCAAAAATAATTTTTATTTTCTATTACTAGTTTTCAATGATAAGAGTTAATCAAAATAGGAATCAATATTATCAAAGAATTTTAAATAATTTGCAATAAAACATAAATCAGTTTTTCTATTTAAATAATTACTATTTTTTATATTGACACAAATTATTTTGATATCGTGATGGTTATCTTTAAAAATTGATTCTATTTTTAAATTTTTATTTGAAATAGAATCTTTAGAAAAAATATTTTGTTTATGATTTTTCTTTATTTTGATCGTATTCATTATTTATTTGTTTCAATGTTGATAAATTCTCTTTATATTTCTTTACATTTTCCTTGGAAACGATTGATTTTTTTCCGTAGATTTCGTCGAATTTTAGACAAGATCTTCTATATAAAATTTAAAATATTAACTTTTTTCTAGAATCCAGCGGGACAAACTTTTCTCGTATCCCGATCCTAAACATTTATTTATCAATTGCTACAATATGAGAAAATTTTGTAATATTTTAACGAAGAAATGTTTAAAGATTAGGAGAATTTATTTTATTATTATATTAATACGTTTTCTGAAATTTTCGATCTATTAATAAAGAAGAATATAATATGACTTATTCACATTGTATTAGTTGCTTTTAGCAAAAAGAGAATTTGCTTTATTTTACAATTGTAAACGCACCACATGGTGTCATGTACGAGAATGTTAAAACTCTCTACTATATTCGATGAGCAACAGTTCACATAGCCAGACGAAAGAAAAACAAATTGTAGGATGACAACATCGGAATATCATGCACATGTGCATGTAAAATAAACAATATTTACATCTGTATATGTTTTTTCTTTTTACTAAATTAAAACTGTTTCAAAAAATATCACGAATGTCATTTCATTAATACATGCACTATTAGTTATAGTCACATGCATTAAAAAGGAGTCTTGCTTAATTTTTTTTTTTTGACTAGGGCGACCTTCAGTAACAAGAAAGTAATAAAAAGTTTGTTGATGCCATATGAAAGCACATGAATGATTTCACTTTTTTTTTTTAAATTATGTATATGTCATTTACATGTGAAAGACATCTATGTTTTCTTATTCTGCTTACCTTTCTTGTGTTTACAAAACAAGAGAATAGTAATTATTCATTAACAATGATTTTGAGATACTTTTAATGTAGACTTACAGATTTACTTCACATTTTTCATTATATCTCTGTCGGTGAGTACTTCTTTATTGTGACAATGAATACAGTTGGATTATTTTCTCTCCCTCTCTACTGCCTACTAATTTTCTTTCAAATTCACTACAACTAACTACTGTATCATAGGAATGTAATAGACTTTACTGCACAAATTTACATTACATGAGAACATCAAATGAACTACTGATAATACTGCTAGTAGTTGTTTATCATAATGTATATTACGTGTATAGTATAATATTTTGAGTAGCAGATAGACTTAGGACAGATCTAACTTATGAGCTGAGATCAAAGGAAATATTCAAACAGTTCATCAGATCAGGACTTCTATCGAACTATTCTATTCTTACTAGTGACTTGATTCAAGTTTGAATATAAATCAAAATAAAAAATAAGCATTAGCAGCTGACATACCTAGTCAAAGATAAAATTTGACTGAATTATAATTTACAATTCAAATACAAATTTTCCTGTGAGAATAGCGAAAAAGACGAAGATAATTTTTTTTTAATTACTATTGATAATTCAAGTAAGAATTTTATTGTACTCTGAGAATGTGCTCGGTCTAACTCCTCCTGCTCTTATTTTCATTTCAAGAAACTGACGTATCTCATCCCACTCCTTTATCATTCTTAATTTATTCACTAAATATCTGCGAGCATTTCTATTTCTAATTAAAACTATAGTTGAGTTAAAATTTATCTTTGATTTGTCCTATAGTAAAATATCAGCTAGAATTTTTTGCAGTCATCTTCAAACTGATATAAAGTTCTTAAGTCTTCATTTATTTTATAATACAAATTAGAAACTCATGGTTACCTTCTGATTTTGAACATACAAAACTGAGTTCTTTGATGAGCAGATACTAAGTGTGATTTTTAGAAATAGTAAAACATTATTAATAATTGTAAAAGATTTCAAAATTTAACTGATTCTCACCTGATGGTATTGATTATGGAATGAATTCAAATATCTCACAGTTTTCGAAAACAATAAGAATTATATTTTGAATTATTTTTTATCAATAAATCTTTCTTTCCATTCAACATCAATCATCTTACACATTAGATCGTTATAATAAGATAGTAGGTAAAAACTTATTAACACTTATCACTAATGTTATCAAAGAATTAAATGAATATAGTTACTTTCAAATCAAACGAGCTATGTTTGATCGAAACTGACAAATTAATTTGTACTAATATGTAGATATTTGGTAAACAATCAAATATTTTGGCTAAAGAAAAGCTAGACACGATATTTCTTCTTTTTTTTATTGTTCGATTCGCTTAAAATATTTTTTTTCCTTCTATGTGCACTATGATTCGTCGTACATAATATAAAGAAGCAGAAGAACAGAAGAAAAATCCAACAAATGCAACTTGCACATGTTAATATAAATGCAAGGTAAAATGTCATCTTTCATTTGTATGCATTTACCATTATTATGAAATCCAATGATGATTTCAAGGATGAAGTGAATAACTTGCTATTATCGGCTGTTCGTCAAGGAGATGTCAAAGCACTCGAAAGTCAATTGTCAACAATGAACGAACCTGAGATCTACTTAAATCGAATATTAGCTGCACATACTGAAAATATCAATGAGCGCATTTATCGAGTGTGGACACACATGAAAATTAATATGTTAAAGCTATTTTCCTCGAAAAACAGAATCGTCGTGAAAGGGTTAATTTCTGAATCTTAACATCAAAGCATGAAATTATTTTTTTTAACACTAATACAAAAGTTTTGGCATTAGCATTATTAATTGCAATCTTAATACGAACTCAACACTCCTAACATTGATTTATTTTTACAAAAAAAAAACGACATAACATTCCTATGTTTTTATTATCTTTTTCCGTTTTAACTGGTTTATCTCGTAGCGTTCTTTGTTCGTCATTTGCCATTTTTCTATGATTTCGTTTCAACTAGTCTTACTCACTTTGCTCTCATTAGTTTTCATTTTAAGCATATATACATAGATACAAAGTTCCTTTTCTACATGCTGCTCATGTCATCAGAATCCTCTCACTTTTGGCGATCAATCAGTGGTTACAGAACACATTTCAACACAAAGTATCGCTTTGAAAAAGTTAATGTCTTTTTTCTTCCATTCAGATCATCTGATCATCCAAATGAACACTAACTATCATTTATTTAAAATATTTTTCTTTATTCTCTTAAGACCATTGGAACATCTCGACCAACAGTAAAAATTATTTAATAAAAATAAATATCTTTTTCTTTTATTTACGTCTTCAGAACATCGAAGTGAACGGCAAGTATTATTTAAAAAAAATAAATATTTTTGTTTCTTTTATTCAGATCTTCGAAATATACAAACCAATGGCAAGCATTTCTTTAAAGAAATAGATACTTTTTTTTCTTTTGTTTAAGTTTTCGGAATATCCAAATCGATCGTAAATACTTTTTTAAAGAAATGAATATTTTTTTTCTTTTGTTTAGGTCTTCGAAATATTCATATCAATGGTAAGTATTTTTTTTCAAGATACAAATTTTTTTTCTTTTCTTTAAGTCTTCGGAACATCCAAATCGATTGGGAGTATTTTTTTTCAAGAAATAAATATTTTATTTTCTTTGATGTAGATCTATCTCGATAACAAAATACTCTTGATGAGTCTTGAAAATATAAGTGATGTTGTTTGCTGCCTATAGAAAGAAAGAATCCATCACTGTGAGCTTGCACCGGAAACATATTGCCTTCATACGCAACGATGGGGATACATGCCAAGATGTAGTGATATTAGTACCTGAGAATACTACAACCATATGAGATCATTATAAATATGGGTTGAATAATTGGATTTTCGCTATGAAGTGTCGAAAACGTCGGAGAAAGTCGCAAGGGTGTAGTGCTAATCGTGAATAAATCGTGGATTTTTGCGAGATTTTAATGACCAGAATGGTTGTTCTTTTTTGCGCTGAGTTTTGGTAACGATATCTACTTTCATTGTGCATTTGTTGCTAACTGGTCAGTAGAAATCGTAGACCGGAAATTTTCACCAACGATGTCGTAAATCTAATGATTTGTTATGAATATAAATATTATAGGAAATATGAGAAAGAACAAGTATAGAATGCTGATTTACATTCGACTTGATCCTGTCGGTTCTTGTGAAATATGTCTGAGGATCCGACAAGATCCATTCCCTGTCAAATGTTCATCGGATTCCGGGTTACTGGATTCAATCGGATAGAATCCGACCATTTCCGACATAATCCGACATCGAATCTGGTTCGGACCCGACAAGATCCAGTGGTCGCATTTCTCGACCTGGTAACTATTCTTTTCTTTTCTTTAACATTGCAATGCAGCAATAAATGTTTTTTTCTCCTTGCATTGCAATATTAAAGAAAAGAAAGGAAAAGAAAAAGAATAGTTGTAAATATATTCTTATGTTTTTTACTTGTCATTTGTGTTCATAATCAACGGAAGTTCAATTCGAAATATTTACAAGAATTTTCGAAATAAAAACTCCAAAAATAATCATTAATGAACTCGTGTTCTTAGTTATTAATTTATTTAAATATATCATTGAATGAAATTCTGACGCAGATACTCATGTCAAATCGAAGAAATAAATTTTGACTCATGTCTCAGTTTCTAGCATGGCACTCAATGATCTCATAGAAGGTCTCTTAAAGGATCGGTAGTTTTACATCTCCACACTAGCAATACAACCCATCGTGTTTCTCATCGTATGAATATTTTTTCAAAAACTTTTTGCCAATTTTCCTGTTGCCACCAGTAGTGTGATGGAGATGAAGTTCGTCCTATATACCGCCAATCTGTAGTAAGAACAGTCGAGTGAATTTATTTATTTATTTATTTTTGAGAGATAAAATGAGCAGAAAGTGAATAGAAAATGAGCAGAAAGTGAATAGAAAATAAGCAGAAAATGAACAAAAAGTTGAGCAAAAACAAAGAGAATAGAAGTAGCAATGTTTTGAAGCTTTTTTTTCAGCTGTCGATGATCTCATTTCATCAAACTAGCGTTTAAAGGAATAAAATCGTCGACCATTCAATGGAAATGGTCCGAACGAATGACCAGGAATCAGTTTCGCACCAGGATCACTTGGAAAAACGCCGAGCTCATAGTAGTCGAATCCATACGTTCCTGTCGCAGATTGGCAATCTTTCGTGAAAGTCATAATGCCAGTATTTAAGGCCAATGTGCTTGGAGTAGGACTCCCAGCTACTTGGTGGTTATAAAGAGCAGTCTTAATTTCAAGTTGATTTTTTTCACATCTCCATTCTCCAAGCTGCGAGGTGAACGGTTGATTTTCCACTCCAGCTGTTGGACTAAAATAATTTTCTGTATTGTCAATTATTCGAACTGTGTGGTCCTTCTGAAGCGTCCATATTTCGTAGGCGGAGAAATTGGCAACGTCTATTTTGAATTGAAACGACTCACCGTTGAAATTGCAACATTTATACTTGTTGAAGAAGAAGCTGCCGCTTCAAGAGCCTTCATATAGGACGTCTATGGAATATGAGGCATGTTTCAATTTATGCGGCGCTGACTAAGTTGGTTAACTGTTTCAATGACTCAGTGCATTTCAATGGACAATTTAATTCGAGACATCAAATGTGAGATTGACCCGTTCCTCTCTTCGGGTCATGCACTGGTTGTTCTTTCTGAATTCTTCCGTATCGCTGGCAGAAACAAGATCATAAATATTAATCGCATCGTTGTTTTTCTTCTATCTAGATGAAACGAGTTCAATCTAAAACATCATTTTGAATACACACAGATTTAATAGGTTGTTGGGACACTACATGATGCGTTTTTGTCGAGTACATGAGCAAATGCTTCTATAGATAATACTCATAATGCGCGTCACTTTGCTCTGCTACTCAAATAAGTAACAAATACTCGTTTGAATGCCCAAAAAGTGCTATTCTTCAAGTACTTGGGAAATATTGAAACCAAGACTAGCACCAACTCGAAAGGATTCGTTTTTCAATGTAAAATAACTAAGATATAAGGCTTTTAAGGAGAGCGAAGTTTACTTATTAACTATGATAAAAGCGTTTTGGCCAAAATTATGCAAAATTCATGTTCCTTAAAAGGGGGTGGGTGTGTGGGTGAGTAGAGAGGGAAATGATACCCACACCCACACCCACACCCACACACCCGCGCTCACCCACACCCCACAACCACATCCACACACCCACACTCACGCACACCCACACACCCACGCTCACCCACACCCCACTACCACATCCACACACCCACACTCACGCACACCCACGCCCACACCCCATCTTTGTATAAACCTGTTTTTAATAATTATTCAGGTGGAAAACATAGATCGAAATGTAAGGGCAATGAATCACGAGACGAATGACTACTGTCAGGTGTTGATTCGGGTTTGATAGTGAGCAATGCGCCAAATTTCCACGTAACTGACAAAGAAAACTGAGAACGGAGTGGGGTGTGAATATGATGAGCGAAACACCCACACCCGCACCCGCACACCCACCACCCACAACCACATCCATACCCCCACCAAGTGCTTCTAAACATGAGGGTGTGAGTGTGAGGTGGGGATAGGTCGGTGGGAATGAAGAGAACACCTACATCCTACGCTCATACACACTCAATACCCATCCACACCTACACCATCTCAACCAGTAGAAAGCGGTGGAAACGAATGAAAAAAATTGTGTTTGTTTTTACAGCTATTTTTATTTTTAGGAAGGTAAATAATGTTTATCGTTCGTCATTTCTACCAACTGTCATCTTGAGTGTTCGTTCTTTTTCTACCCTTTGAACTAGTCTTATTGAATATAAAAATAGCAATAAGAACAAACGCAATTTTTTTTACTTTTTCCCACTGCTTTCTACTAATTGAGACGGTGTGGGTGTGGATCGGTGTAGGATGAGGATGGGTCGGTGAGAATGAAGAGAATACCCACGCCCATACCCCACACCCATCCACACCCGCATCTCACACGCATCCACACCCACACTGTCTCAACCAGTAGAAAGCGGTGGAAAAAATAAAAAAGTTGTGTTTGTTCTTATGACTATTTTTATTTTCAGGAAGGTAAATAATGTTTATCATTCGTCATTTCTGCCAACTGTCATCTTGAGTGTTTGTTCTTTTTCTACCCTTTGAATTAGTCTTATTGAATATAAAAATAGCAATAAGAACAAACGCAATTTTTTTTACTTTTTCCCACTGCTTTTTGTTGCTTGAGAAATTTGTCTGACAAACATTTTCTTTTGAGGAAGTCGGGCATCATATTTAAAGCTACAGATGCCAACATTAGTCTCACTTTATTTACAACTTACACACAGAAAAGCTCTTCTTCTTCAAACTTCATTCAAATTATAATAG
>CAJNOL010003949.1:4059-18417 GCA_905250125.1 Rotaria sordida | reverse complement strand
CATTCTACAATAATCTCCTATACCTTGAATGGTTACAAACCCTTTTAGTCTCATCATCATCAGGAACTACGGTTCCACATTTTTGTTCTATTGGACTAGACAGATTTAAATGTGGATCCAGCTGAGTCTATACGTAAGTTTCTTTCACCAATGTGTGACACTTTCTGAATATATGACCAAATGAAAGATCAAGATTTCAACTATTTATTCCCCACCTTCAAAAACCAGTCAATCTAAAGTTGAGCTCAGAGCTTGACAAAATACGGGCTTTCTCAAGTATGAGTAGAACAAAAATCATACTTGTACTTCCTCAGCTCTTCTCAATTTAAACTCGAAGGTGAATACAAATCAGGTTTGAAATAAAATCTAAATATGGCACTGGAAAGGATACGTAACAGTCTCATTGATTGTTTCATTATCTATTTTTCTATAAAGTAGATTTAATAAATTTAAAAAAATATATTTACATGATCTTGCACATCATCAAACATTCTATCAATATGCATGCTTGAATTAAATCCTGCATCTGATAAATTAGTTGAATTATGATAATTTCCATTACAAATTCGATTTTCCATTGTTTCATCACAACTTGGTATACTTAATAAAAGTGGATTACATACAATTGTTTTCATTGAAAGTATTTGTTGTTCAAATGGAATATGTTCATTAACATTCATATTTTGTTCTTGATTTATTTCAATTGTATTTATTGTATCACATGTTCCTAATGAATGAATAACTTCAAAAACAGATGATGATGTTTGAGTATTTCTATGTCCAATTCCATTTGCTGCTGTTTGTGTTAAATCTTTTTCATTACGAAATATACGTTGAAAATTTGTTAAATTTGTTTTATCAATTGGTGTATCAGTTATTGATGACTATAAATAATATTGATAAGTTTTTTTTTTTATTTAATCAAACATATATGAAAACAAAAAAAAACCTCGTACAATTTCATCGAGTGAATTTGATAATAATTGTTCTGGTGGCATACGTCTATAATATGGATCATTTCCACGTTGTCGTTGTGTGGCACGAACACTAGCTAACCAAACAAGATGATGAATTTGTAAAACATGTAATTCACTATTAACAATTAAATTATAATCTGGTATAAATATTGATGAAATTTCATCAAGTAAATTTGTTTTATTATTTGTTTTTGAATTTATTGTAAATAAATTATCAAGAAATTGATGAACATCTTTAACAGTTTTATTTTCTGTAAATAATGCTGATGCAGCAAAACAACAAAATGGTCCAACTGTTGACATAATATGTTCAACACCAGATTCTAATATTGCATTTCCTTGCATAATTAATGTAAATAATTCATAACGAAAACCTTTTTTATATAAATAAATTGAATTTGTTTTTTGATTCGCTTGACTTTTTATCATAGCATATATATTATAATTAAGAAGAACTTTTAAAATTTCTTGAGAAATAAAACCTGATGTAAATTGTTGAACATCTAAATTTAAAAAAAAAATGAAGTAAATCAATTTAGTTTTTATTTTTTTGTTAGAAACGAATTGCTCAATGAGAGAAAGGAAATTTACTATAAGAAGATATTTACAGAATCCAGTGAAATAAAATCAAAGTGAGGTTTTTTCACGATTTGAATAGTACTCGTACACTTTGATTAACGACTAGTTTTTTGGTGAAAGAAATGTTTGTCCTAGTTGCTAAATTTATTGAAAAAATTTAGTCGCAAAAAAAGTGAAATTTCAGCAACTTGAGAGAAAAGCATAATTTCTTTTTTTATGAAAAATAAAAAGAGTTGGACAATAAATCATATATAGTCTGAAATTAGAACTTCTGCTCTATCGATTTATAAGAATAGTTTTCGATCTGAAAAAATAATTATTCGTTTTTCAAAGATGCCTTCAGTAAAGTTATCCATCACTTTTTCCACTAATCCGATATCGATGAAACTTTGAGAGAATGGTTTTCTATATCTGGAACATATACTCAGTTAGTTCAAATGTTTCTGAAGTGAGATATAGGTTTCCTAAAAATCCTGATTTTTAGAGACTTTTCGTGATTTCTTTGCCATAAAAGCATTTTAAGAGAAAAATAAATACATATTTTAAATCAACGTGAAGAACTACATCGGGTGATGTACGATTTGTCAATCTTTAAAATAAATAATTTTTTCATAGGAGTTAATAATCAGAATCTGCTCCGAGGATTTTCTATCGCAAATGATCTTTTTTTCATCAACCGTATTTTTGAATACAAGAAGAGAATATTTCAATGAAAAAAAATTCGTTTTGAAGAGAAAATAAGTCGTGTCAATTTATTCAATAGAAATTGGCCACTGTGTAGCTTGCATGAGAATAAATATGGTCAGTAAAGTGACAAATTATGAAATAATTTAAAGATGAGTGACACTTACTTGTACTTAAATATTGAAAGACAGCAACTTTCAATTGAGGACATACTGACGGACCTGAAGAGAAAATGAAAAATTTTAGTAAAATTATAGTAAGATTAAAACGTAAAACTCTTGAAAAAGTTTTGATATGCCTTTTGTAAAACGAATGCATCGATGTTTGATATTAAATTAAATTTTTTGCTTTTTTTTATTCAGAAAAACCATGACTCAATCTTCATGGTTTTTAAGAAGATTGTAAAAAATCAAAGTGCAATAGGCAAACTGGAATCTTCTAATCCGAGAATAACTTACCTGTCTATATTTTACTCATTCTCCTTAAAAAGTTGCGAGTCCATGCTTGTATTGACTCATACTCGACAGTTTCAGGTTTAAGCAGAGTCGGGCCTATACCCGAGTTTTTTTTTTCACCAATATTTGGCAATTTCTGTGTACATGACCAAATGAAGAATATTTATTATCTTTTCTTAGAAAACAACCAATTTAAAGTTGAACCATAGACGAAATGCTATACTTTGGTAAGTTGACGATAGTTCTTCTCTATTAAGACTGGAACTTAAATATAAAGTGGACTTGAAATTAAGATAAATGCATGGGAAAATAGCCGGAGATCTGATATTTCATAAATAACATGATTATTTGTTTGATATTCCGTTTTTTTGAATTAAGATTTTTTTATTGTCATGTAAAAAGCCACTTCTATAAATAAATAACCATTTTTTGAGAGTTTTCGACGTGTTGAACTTGTCATCTTTTTTCTTGGTATAACGAGTACCAATTCAAAAAAAGAGCTTTTATAGGTGCTACAATCTGACATGATCTTTTAAATAAAAAAGAAATTAAATTTATAAAATGAAGGTGCATAGAGAATTTCGGATTGCTAAATGAGTTATTTTTGACTCTTGCTTGTTGAATATATCCCGAAAACATCATGGTATAGAGCTGAGAATATTAGCATAGTCTCTCCATTACATATCTTAAAAGTTTCATACGATTTGAATGCACCTAATCCGAGATCGGTTTTTGAGGAGAGACGACCTTAAATTTTGCTATGTACTCAAACCTGACAAATGCTACAACTGTGAACCTGAAGCTAACTCAGACGGTATGGAAGGACTCATAGTTCTCTAATTGTTATACATCGAAATTCTATTCAATGATATCTATTATAAATGCTTTATCAATATTTTTATTAAAGCGAACATGTAACTTATTTCTCTGAAAAATAATAAAATAATTGAAATTAAAATCAATGAAATTGAACTGCTAGAAAATACTAGACTAAAAGATAAAGATTGCATAATCTCGATAATAAAATTTGCCATAAGAACAAAAATATGGCTAATTCTCTTTTCTTTTGCTTATTCTATAGAAAAATCTATAAACTGAAGAAAATTCACCTTTTGAATAAATACTTCAAGTTTGAAAAGCAAAAATATTAAACGCTTTTATATTTCCAAAAATATAAGAAAACAAAAACCAGTGAAACAAACCTTTAACAGGTCGTTTCACTAAGGCAGTATAATCCATTGTTTTTGCTCTTTTACGTTGGATTTTACGGCGATTATCAGCTGAAAATATAAAATTATTTATTATTCTTTTTTTTTTTCAAATATAAATACTAAAGAAATCAGCTTCTTCAATAATTTCTCGTTGAAGCATTTCTTCAATAACATCTTCAAGTGTAATAACACCAACAGTTGTATACACGGGATCAACATTATCTTCTTCATGACGTACTTCTTGTACAAGAGCAATATGCCATCGAGCTAAAATAAAACTTATAAAAACTAATTAGATCATTTATATTAAGTTATTTTACATTCAAGAAATTCTTGCATTAAATGATATAATGAATCTGTTGTTTTTGTATAACCAAATGGATCTATTGAATTATTCATATTAAGATAAATATTAAAATATAAATTACATACGAGTATGAAATTCCATGAGATGTTTAACTGTTAAATGATATTGTTCAGGAGTAATTAAAGCAAAATCTCGTAATTTAACAATACCAATAACATTTGATCTTGAATAATATTAATAAAATTTATTTTATTATGAAAAAAATTTTATACTAACTTCTCATGTGAATAAACTGGAATACGTGAAAAGCCATGTTTATGAACTTCAAGTAATAATTCAGCATCTGTTGTACGATCTTTATCAATCATAAACACATCAGATAACCATGTCATTGCTTCTTTGACAGTTTTCTTACGTAATGAAAGTACACCTTTAAAAAAGCGATACGATCAATCATCGAAAATAATTACAGTTATCAATGTACATTCAGCAAATTAGTTTATACATTTATTTAGCAATACAACGATGAAAGATTTACTCAAATTAGTAGATTAATAGTAAAAAACTCACATAAATGATTTTTACTTAATCATAATATAAACATTCTTTTCATAGCATATACTAGTACAGAAACATATAGAAAATCTCAAAAGACATAGATATCGGTGTCACAAATCGTAATTTATATGGTATTTTGTCGAGAATACTGCGAACAGGCTCTATCAATGTTTATTTTCTCGGAAAAATTTTTTTCAATATAATTAAAGCTGTAACTCAGCGCTGGAGGCAGGAAGAGAATGTAGAATGATCAAGTCCCAAAAAAAAGGAGCTACATGAACAATGTTCAAAAACAGGGGCATTGTATGAATAAAATTCAGATACATAGAATGTGTCATGTCTAAAGTCCAATAGATCCAAGATGAAGCCGAAGGGCTCTAGTCATGCCTCCGGCGTCTCCCATAAGTTATGCTTCTGGATATATCTCCCTATTGTAAACCGAAGTTGTCTTTATCTCTCATACCTGTTATAACATCAAGTTCTGGTTTTTCAATATCTGCATTAATTTGTGTTAACATTACAGCTATTTGATCACGTGTATAGGAAGCAGTAAATTCTTGTCCAAGAATTTTATCAAGAATAAAACCTAATGGATATGAAATAATTCCTGTTATAATCATCGATATCCATATTATAACATGTGTATGTGCACTAATAACTAATCCATAACGAGAACAAATAGCTTGAGGAATAATTTCACCCATTAATACAATCATTATTGTTGAAACAATAACAGCAAATAAACCATGTACAAGTGAATCAAGTAAAACAGTACCTAATGAATTAACCAAAACATTTGCTAAGACAATTGAACATAATAAATAATTGCCACGTTTTCTTAATGGTAAAACACGTCGAACATAATAACGAAGTGTAGTATCTTCTGATTCAGCTATTAAACATAAATCATTTACACTCATTGACATTAAACCTAAATTCAAACCACTAAAACAAAAGAATAACATTTACATTTAATCAAAAAAACAAAAAATAAATGTTCTACCTGAAAAAACCCGAAACAATAAACAACATAAGAATTAAAAATATTTTAGCTGCAAATGGTAATCGACCTTTTTCTCTTAAAAAAGTAAAATAAACACCTTCTAATTGTTTTGCATTATGTGATTTAGTATTATTATTTAATAAAGATAATGATGTATTCGATGATGTTAATAGACAAATATATACCAATGAATGAGATTTTGACATACTTTGAAGTTCAACATTTATCTCATTAATTGATGTTGATGATAAAGAATAAATAGGTGATATATAATCATTTGATGTACATTTATTAAGTGAAGCTGAAAATACAAGTGAACTATTTTGAAGATTAATACCACTTAAATAAAGACGAAATTTTTTTTCTTCATTTAATATCCAACCATACTTTGGTTCAAATCGTATAACTGTTTCAAAATTTGTTGAAAAAACAAGAAAATGAGTTATTAAAGGAACATGATTTGATATAATTAAAGGAGATAATGTAGTTTTTATAGTTTTTGTTGTAGTAGTTGTAGAAGATACATTATTAAGAAGATTTAAAATAAAATACAGACATATAAAAATAGAATACATCATCTGAAATAATGAAATATGGTCGCTCTTCTAAAACCATTTAAGGTCAAAAAGTGAAACATAGCAAATAAATATATACATAACAAAATTCTTCTCTCTTTCTCTTATTTGTTCGTAATACATTTAAGTATAGGTGTCAATCAGAATGTATGTAAAGTGAAATAATATGTGGATCGAACGATCTTTATTCAATTTAGTCGTAAGAGGGCGCTTGTTTTTTTTTAAAAACGAAATGAAAAATATTATAATTGTACATCTAATACTTAGGGCATACCAAAAGTACTGGCAGTGACACTTTAATACCCTATAGTAGACTTTAAGAAACCTTCTTTCTATATAGTCTGATAGAGAAAAAAATGTTCTATCCTTCTATACTATTTGATCGTACTTCAGCTAATCTCATAATATTAAATTATCCATAAAACCTATTTCGGCTGATTATGTGCTGGTTGTACTAGATTACAACGTGTGAGAACAGACTAGTTTTCAATCCCTCAAGACATTGTATGAACAACCAAAATATACCACAAGATGCAGCGGGAAAAGCTCTACAATTTACATAAGGCCATTTATTTTATAGCTGCACTTTTTGCTTTCAAAATCGATAAAGTTTTGAGGGATCAAATTTTTGGTATTGAGAAAATTGGTCGCATAGAATTTTCCTTTTTTTGAAAACAATTACAATAAGCTTTACTGTATAGATTGTAGAGCTTTTCACGCTGCATCTTGTGGTATATTTTGTTTTTCTTTTGGTAAAGCATATCAGGTGATAAACAATGAAATAACAAAAATGAATTCGTTGTGTATCGAAAACATTGTCTTTTTCGCATCTTCACAATTTGATTGCTCCAAATTTTGTCGATTTCGAAAACAAAAATTGCAGCTATAAAATAAGTGGTCGTATGCAAATTGTAGAGCTTTTCACGCTGCATCTTATAGTATATTTTGGTTATTAATACAACTAGTAAGAAATCGAAAACTGCAATGCAAAACTTACAACCAGCATATAACCAGCCGAAATTGGTTTTATAGATAATTTAATACTATGAGATTAGTTGAAGTACGATCAAATAGTATAGAAAGATAGAGCATTTTTTTCTCTATCAGACTATATAGAAAGAAAGTTTCTTAAAGCCTACTATAGGGTATTAAAGTGTCACTGCCAGTACTTTTGGTATGCCCTAAGTAGATTAGATCTTACGAAATGTTGTGCGGTCAAAAACAAAAAAGAAAAGATCAATGAGAAACTTTTTAAAACATTTTATTCTAGGGTAGAATATTATGAAAGTTGCACTGGAAGTTTAACTGTTAGATGTATGAATGAGGGAACAATTAAATCTTAATAGAATTAATCGATCTGAAATATATCAACAACAATAAATATTTCTTAGTTATTTTATTATGGCAATAGAAAAAATTTTGCTTTCATAGAATTATTTGTCCTTCGGATTAAAAGATAAAATATAACTTTCTCTCTCGACGATGTGTTAGTTAATCCACGTGTATCGTTTGAAAATAATTTTTTCTCGATCAGTATTATCGTTAACAAGTTATCATAAACATGCAGCGAACGAAACAACAAGAGAAAGATATAGAACAAAATCTACGTCGTATTCAAAAATTACAATTAGAAAATTCAGGTAGTATTTCATGTAAATATTTCTTAAATGTATTTTTTCATTTTCTTTTTTTTAGTTACAAAAATCAATTCAAATAAGTTACATACATTTTTTAAAAAAAGTCATAAAATTAATTCTTTTTTTACTTAGATATACAATGGAAGATTTTCCAAATGAAATTTTCTATGAAATATTTGAATATCTTGATCTATATGATATTTATAAAGGATTTTACAATCTTAATACACGATTTCGAGATTTAACTATTCATGCAAATGTTTTAACTAAAATCAATCCTTCAATAATGTCAAATTCAAATTTTAAAGATTATTATCAAAATATTGTTAAGCCAAATCAAAAGCAAATTAATTTTCTTCGTTTAATAAATCCATTTGTCATTAATATTATTTTCCCATCACCACGTACTATTTTAAATTTTAATTCTCTTGAAACATTAATTCTTGATAACTTACACAACAAAAAGTTTGACGAATTCTTTGATCATTTTATGCACTTACCTAATCTTCATTCATTAAATATCTCTCTTACTGAGTGTATTAAATCATTATATATTCTTTTTTGCCAAATATTTCGTTTACCAAAATTAAAATATTGTAAAATTGAATATTATTCTGAAAATAACGAAGAACCATTATATATTGATTTAAATTATAATTGTAGTTCTATTGAACATTTAATAATAAATGGTCCTTTTCCATTTAATACATTTAATAATTTATTATGTTGTCTTCCTAAACTTAAACATTTATCAATGAATTCTATTGTTGGATCTCAAATGATTAGCGAAATACAAGAATTATCTCCAATTGAATTAAAATATTTCAAGCATATTTCTCTTAAAATTGATTATATTCATTTTGGCAAATTTGAAAAAATTGTTAAAGATTTTTTTCATCATGTTCAAACCAGAGATGTGCGGTCCACGGGGTTCACCCCGCGGGCCCCGCGGGGCCACGTGGCGACGGGCGGGCGGGGAAGAAAAATTTAATTAAACGCGGGATTAACGGGGCGCGGGTATTTTCCGGCACACGGGCGGGCGGGGCGGGGAATAATTTTTTTAAATGACATGGGTCTCGGGCGGAGCGGGTATGAGATACACGGGTTCGGGCGGGTAAACATTTTTTTTCGGGTGTGATGAAAGATCGTCAAAACTTATTACGGGATGTCCTTAGTATAGGTATGTAGTACAAAGTACATATTGATTGGTTCATTACTTTCATCCTATTATGTACAAGATTGTCTACCATTTATTTGTTTCTTTCTTTATCGTCTGTCATACGCAACTTCTACTATCAATTTATATTAAGTGAATAACTGGACTAAAACTTTATATTTAGAATTATCGTTTGAATTTTTTTGTGAATTACTACTTAGGTCTGGCCAAAAGTTCTGACAACATTATATAAAAGTATAAAGATAAGGAGGTATCTTTAATTTTATTTTATCAAATTTTGAGGACAGTTGCCATGATTATTTATACCAAGTTTGATCCTTTCCAACGATTAGTTAAAAGTTTTTTGAAGTTTTTTCGAAAAAATTTTTAGGTATCATGGATACCGCATGAGCTAATCATATTTTATTTATTGTGAAAAGTTAGCAAAATCTTGTTCGATCATATCAGTTGCATTCTAGTACTGCTAGTGATGAGATATAGATTTATTTTAGATAGGTTAGTCATAAGTTATCCGATGCTGGCTGGCTTATTGAAGGTGAATCGTCAAAGACTATTGTTCATGAATAAAGATTTTAGAAAATGCTTTGTTTTGTATATTTTTTAAATCAAATACTCCTGAATGTAGATAAAGGCAAGACTGTAAGTCACAAGTATTAGGCTGAACGCTCTCCAAAACATTTTATTAATCAAATATGGAAACAAACAGAGACATCAGGTTCATAATGTACAAAATTGCTTGACGGTCATCGTTGACTTCATACTCATCTAATGTTATTAATTGCATGACAGAAGAAGGCATCAATATAATATCACATCTATCATATTCGCCAGGCCTGATACTATGTAACTTTTCGCTAACTAATTCTATTAAATGTAGTTTAACTGATTAAATAAATGAAACATGATAAGCTTGGGCGATATCTAAAAATTTTTTCGAAAAAAACTTTTAACAAATTGTTGGAAAGGTTCGAACTTGGTATAAATAATCATGGCAACTGTCCTCAATATTTGATAAAATAAAATTAAAGCTGCCTACTTACCTTTATATTTTTATATAATGTTGCCAGAACTTTTGGTCAGACCTAAGTATCATCGAATTACATGATTTATCTCCTGATGAATCACTTAATAGGACAGCTTCGTCGAATACTGATCGTTCATCTACAATTATTTCTTCATCTCTCAGTCATTGCTCATCGAGTAATATTAAATGTAATTCGTCAAATATAAAAATGTTTTTAAAAGAACAACCACAAAAATACGTGCTTGTCGACAATCACAAAGTGAATCATTCAAAACCATCTCATATAGACTTGAGTTTTGTTTTTGTAAAAAATGACTTTTCATAAAAGGAATGCATCATTAAAAATAAAGTATCTGGTAAATAAAAAATTTCTTCGGGTTACACGAGGACGGGTCGGGGCCCGTCACAAAAATGGCGGGTCGGGCGGGCTGGTCCAAGAAGCTGCCTGTGCGGGGTACGGGCGGAGCGGGTATAGATTTGCCGGGGCACAGGCGGGGCGGGGATTCTCAAAAAGAATAACCACGGGGTTTGGACGGGACGGGTTTGTAAATTTTACGGGGCGAGCCCCGCGGGGGATGGAAAATCAATGCCCCGCACATCTCTGGTTCAAACTTTACATCTTACAATAATTGGTGATAAAAGTTCTTTAGATGCTAAACAATATCAAGAATTAATAACATCATATATGCCATATTTACGTATTTTTGATATAAATCATGAATATTCTATAGGAAAGAATGATTTAACATATCATGATATAATTAATCAGTTTAATTCTTCGTTTTGGATTGAAAATAAATGGTTTTTTACACATCAACACCGTCGAACACTTGGACCACATACTGGAATTTTTTATTCTACAGCTCCATATCGGTAAAAATAGATTATTACCTATCGAGAAAATCGTATCCATGATTCCTTTTTCTTGTAAATCAAGAGGAGATAGAGTTTTAATCATTTGACAGAGAAGACCTAAGTCTATCTAAGTATAAGGAAGAATAATTTATAAGTAATGTTTTAATGATTCTAAACATTGATATGCTAAAGTAATGTTCTATCATATGCAAAGATTGAATGTAGAATATTAGATACATTTAGATAGCAATACCAGACTTATGTTCCAAGAATAGTCTTTGAATATTGATGTCTAACCAATGTCAATGCAAGATATTTTTTATTCGATAGGCTTATTAAAATTATATGGTGAAATTTAAGTCTTCTTTGTGGGCAAAAATCGTCTGTCACTCTTCCTTGAATAGTGAAAATTATACATCAATATCTGATTTTATTTGAAAATTATTCGAAAAAAAAGATCACGACGAATACTTTTCTCAATAGACAATGATTTTTATTTGTTCTCTTTTAGGCGAAAATATTATACGTATTATTTGACATTGAATAATGAAGTTTGTTCACATATTCAAGAAAATGTAAATTCAGTTAAACATCTTCATATTGTTAGCCAAGGAATACAAAATAATGTTCTTAATTATTTTCCAAATGTTAATCAATTAAGTATTAGATATATATCTAAAAAACAAAATGAATCGACTATAGCAATTCTTCAACGTATCGTGCCTTTAAAACAACTTACGACGTTATTCATTAAATATATTGATTTACCAGTGGAATATCTTATTAAACTATTATATTTTGCACCTAATGTGCATACATTAAATTTAATTGAATTACCTTCCAGTGTTACTGATCTAAAATTGATAAAAGAAAATGAAACTTCAAAATGTGTATCAAATATGAATAAAATAGAAAATCTGACTATTCGTCGTTGGATCACATTCTATGAAATTCCATTTATCCTTCATTTCTTTCCAAAATTAAAATATCTTAAAACACAAATACTTACACATGAAACACGAAAAATAATTCGATTATTGTTATCAGAAACTCGCAATCGAATAAGAAATTTATTGTATTTATGTATTCCGGGGGTATCGAAAAGATCCTTGAAAGAAATAAAATTTTTAATTAAATCAGAAAAACTACTCCATAATTACTCAATTATATATGTTAATGAAACTTTACATTTATGGTGGTAAAGATTATATTGTTTAAGATATGTTTAGTTGTTTTATATAATATATATTATGTTTGTAAAAATAAATCAAAGATGAAACTCTGATTATATTTTCTCATTTGATGTTAATTTAAAAAAGTTTTAGTAAGTCTAGAGAGATCAACTATTTGAAACGCATAACTGATAGAAAATACGATAAATAAACACTATTTTATTATAAGTTCGTCGAAATATACTGTTTCGAAGATTGAATGATTAATTCTTGTTAATTGTATTCGATATGGTTTTATATGTGTACGTCTCTTCAGCAATTATTTTTTCGATCTTGGTCCATAATTCTTACGAGATCAATTTCGAAGAAAACAGACTACCTTTCTTTATTTGAATTCTAAATATTCTTATAATTTAATCCACAAGTTATGAAACGATAATAAATACTGTAAGATACCAACAAAAATTGAATATGTTTTCCCATGGGTTCAAAATTTCAAAAATAAAGCTTTTGGCATACATATGCAATTTGAGTTTTGTATCTATAGACAGTTCATGACTTTGGACAATAATTCTCTAAACGTTTCGTTTTACTGCTGAATACTAGAAAGTTATCTTTTTCTATAAACAAAAACAGATTAGAATACTATTTGTAAAAATTCAACGATCTCTCTTTCCATCACTAAATCTATTGATGATGTATGCACTCTCGAAAACCTTTTTTTTTACGCTATATATATTAATGAAGTTGACTGAAGTTTGCTCGAATACTTTGAAATTTTAATATGATTTTTTAACACATTCGAGACGATTAGATTTTCTTTGAAAATATCTTTAATAGATTCATTTTCATGTACATTTGCCTTCCGATCAATGTACTCGTTTGCCTTTTCTGTATGTGCTGACAGTTGTTCCTCGTTTTCTTGTTTATATCATTAAATAGGTGGTCGTCTTTCACATCGAACTGAATAATTGCTCAAGTTTGTTTTTCTCTTTCTTATATGCATTGCGCAGTAAGAATGACATAACGAAACGAAATTCCAATTTATTGAAAGCCAGATTTTAGTCGATTAACATTCTTGGCTCAATTATTACTATTGACGAAACAATGGTGCCATGACGAGGTACGATACTCTTCAAACAATAAATTCCTGAATAATCGCACAAATATTGCTTCAAGATATACAAGGTAGCCAGTACGAATAGATACACTTGAAATTTTTGGTTTATATCGAGAAGCAAGATCCAATAGTTGCTCTTGTAATGAAAATCGGAGGAAACTGCATGTTTACCGCGGTTTTATTGGTTCGATTATCGGCTTCTATTATCGCGGTTAGCCGATCCTTCTGTGCAGTTAACCGGCACCGTTTGATTATTTGTTTCGTTAATATTTGTACTTAAATTTAACAGTTATTTTTCAGTTAATTTAATTTTTATTTTAACCAAAAATAAAAATACAAGTCAACATAAAAAAAGAACACATAAAAAAATAAACACAAATATAAAAGAATTAATCTAAGAAAATTAATATAAAAAAATTAATCTCAAAAATTAACATAAAAAAATTAAATATTAAACATTTAAGTATAAAAAAATATAAATTTTCAAGTGAACTTCGTTATTGTTATATTGATTCTTTTCTCTAAGTAAGCAAGCAAACGAAATAAGTGATGTGACAGACACGCATACATATATATATATATATATTTTTTCGTTCTGTAGCTATTCGTTTTCTATAGTTCACCGATAAAATTACTGGTGAAATTTATGACGAACCGCGGTATCAATTAAAATCGACGGTTTACCGCTAAAAGCGATCCGATTTTTGTGACTTAGGTGGCCTTGGATGTGCTCAAACAGCCATGATAAATTTATTAGGAGATCTTTTGGGGTGCTATAGAACTGTAGTAGCTGATAACTTCTTTGCCAGTATTTCTCTTGTAGAACGTTTGTTGCAAAATGATACGTATCTTATTGGGACATTGAGAAGTAATCGTACCAAATCAGGAGACTAAGTTGTTCAGAAAAAGCTCAAGCGGGATGAACTTTATGAACTCCAGAGTAGAAACGACATAAAGTTGATCAAGTGAAAAGATAAAAGGGACGTTTTGATGATATCCACAAAGTCATCGCCTTCAGCAACTG
>CAJNOL010003948.1:0-10298 GCA_905250125.1 Rotaria sordida | reverse complement strand
TCTTAGTGATAGCAAAATGGCCAATGATGATACCAAGTCCAAGAGCAAGTGCAATTGCAACCAGTGCACCAATTATCAATAGCTAAGTGTCAGTTAGTAATTATTTTCAAAAGTGGACAAGTTTGCAATCTCTTACTCTAGAATTCATAGTTAGAAAACTTTATCTTCTATTGTCTTGGTATTATCGTCTAGTTTTATTGCTTGATGTATACACTGAGGTTTGTCAATGATGTTAGTCTATTGAGTTTAATATATTCTTAATGGAAATGATGTGTTGAATAGTTTTTTTTTGTTTTTCTTATTTTTTTATCATTTTTGTCCTATCTTTTCTTTCGTTCTTTCAACATTCACGAAAGGTAAGTCGTAATTTTGTTTTCACTTGCACCTTGAGACCAATACTGTATCGATTTTGGAAGCACTATAAGATGTAACGACGATTTTAAGAGAAAAAAAAGAAAATATTTTTTTTTCTATGTGAATAAGTTACAACTAATTTTATCGATCAATGAATATCAAACATAAATCTATTGTTCAATATGAAATAAATCATTGATATTCATTCCTGATTTACACTAGAAACAATTCCATTAGGTGTATAAGCAAGAAATGGATCAACTGTTTTTTGATTGTGTTGAATCATAGACTTTTTCAGTTCCATTCATTTGAATAATAATAATGTTATCATTAGTTGTGAGAGTAACTCTGAATAGAAACAGAACAAAAATGAATAAAGATACCTAATACCTTTTGAAATTATCGATTGAAATAATTATTATCTGGATAAGAAAGAAAAACATTAGATTTTGGTTTAGTTACTTGTAAACCATCAAGCCTCCATCGTTGTTCAATGACTTGAGCACTTTCTAAATCTTCAGATAGATCAGCCATATGAGGACGTGGTATGAAATCTTCTCTCTATTGTTTTCGAAATATTATGTACGTATGTATTTTAATTAAAATGCGTTGATCTATTTATTGTTATGTAGCATGATTGATTCTGTAATATCTTTTGGTTTTTACTTTACTCTTTTGCCATTTGATTTCTTTTATTTAGTTTTCTTTTTTTGTTTTACTATTGACATTCATGAAATCTGACAGCCTTTTTTTCTTTGTATTAGTTATACACTTAGTCTAAAAATTCTACTGATAGTACAATCAGAATGCAAAAATAAACATCATTTGAAAGAAAATAGATTATTTTGATTTAGTTGATCAATATTATTATTTCAAAATGAAACTCAAATCAATCTGTAAAATCATTTTGACTTTATTTTGTTTCATCATACAATTTTCAATGATAAAATAAAGTGTCAGCTAGAGCACCAATAAAGAGCATAAAAATAGAAATAGAGAAAAGGTCTACGAATGATATTTAGAATCATGTGCTTTAGAACATATGCATCATGAATAGAAAAAATGCAGATCACAAAAGTTACAGTAAACTAATTAGACATTATTAAATATTATTATCTAATGTTTAAAATGTCTTATTAGAAGTTTGAATAAAATTTGCAATTTTTCATAGTATCAATAATTCAGTAATAAATGGTAAGAAAATTGACGGTTCGTATATTGATAACGAATACACTCATTGACTTTTGGCATATGGTCGTTGATAACAATCTGATGATTTCAATCAAGAGTGAATCATTTTATTACGTCAAACATTTTGACTGATTGAAAAGTAATTTATTTCAGAGTCAAGAGTATCCTTATTGATGCCTTTATATATTATAGTTGTCTTGTCTTATACAAGAAGATAATATAGATAAGTAAGAATGGACGTATTCGAGTCACGATTCGGTCTCGAAAGTTGGATGCCATTGATTCGAATCGTTGATTTAAAAAAAAAGTAAAAGTTGATAATTCAACACGAAAATCAGTTTCAGAAGAAATTCATGGTTTTCTACAAGAAAATAATTTAACCAGTGAGAAATTCATCAAAGTGATCTTATAATCAAATCGCATCTTTCCAAATTTTTACAAGTTACTATTTACATTTGAACATCTTTAAAATGCAATAAGACATAATAAATCAGTTTTATTTATAAAAATAAATAGAAAACGAAAAAAAAAAATGATAAAAATATCTTGACTCAACTCGTCGAACTCTGTAGGTAATTATATAAGTGACTTTTATCTATGCTAGACGCATCAATCAAGTATTTTCATTAAGAACAATATCACCTGCAAGTGATTGCTAATAGTAAAAATGGATACATATGAATGGTCTTGCATCACATCGTTTACTCGCCATCCAACTACTCAAAAACTTGTCTTTTAGCAAAAATTAAGCTTCGTTCTGTGACTGCGAAATATTGATGTGTATCTCTCGATATTCAATTTTTCATTATATAATAACCATACTGAATCTAATATACACATAATGTTTATTCAGAATTCGATATATTTTAATATTTTGTATAGTTCAGTTTTGTAAGATAGTATGCAAATTTGAAAATTTCATTCAATTATTGAAGTACTTATATATATATCGATCACATGAATAAAATTTTTTAATATTATATGTATGCAAGATTAAAATTTTATTTGTACTTCTACTAAGATTTATCATATTATAATACACAGAGGTATCCTGAGTTCGCCAGGATTATGATGGGAAAGGGTTGAGCACTTTTTTGGGAATTAGTGAACAAAAATACCAATAACATGCTGAAACTTTGTTGGGGAGTAATGAAATTTTTTTATGATTAGAAGAGACACCTTTCGATAATATGACAAAAACCAAACACTTCCGGATAAGCATAGGAAGAGGAATTTTTTTTTATTGTTGATTTTCACTTTCAATACTAATATTCACTTGTCATATAAATTATATCATTTATAATCATCTTCATCGGATCGAATAGTCTTGTTACTGATGCTAATTCTATTTTGATGTTGATTTCTGTTGGAATAGTTGATCTTTAATTCAAGAACAGAGAGAAATAGATATTGATTATTCGATTAGTTTCTCCGGTAGTGCGAAAGCATTTTGCTTTTTTTTTTCTTCATATATATATATCGTAGAAATAGAGCTTGATTTGAATTCATGTGAATATTTTTCAACAATAAATTTTAATAATACATCTCCAAAAAAAAAGATATTATTTGAATATAACCTATTGAAATTATCTTTTCCTTTTACACTCTCAGTTTTTGTTCTTGTTTAGTTTCCAGTTGTATAATCATATATCTTCTTTACAATGAATCTAATTGAATCAAATGTTGGACAAGCAAAAGTTTAAAATATTATTTTAAATGATCAGCATAACATTTGATATCAATTGGAAATAGATGAAATAGTCATTTTGTTTACAAATATTACAGTTTACTATTCATCATTTGAAGCCCAAACAATCAAACTTATAACGAACAACAAACCATTGAGTGTTTTCGTCATTGATGCTCGATAGTTTGGAAATTTTTATAATATCCATAAGTGTTTTTTTTCTGAATACTGATGAATGGTAATAAGATGCTCACTTTTCAGTTATAATTTTTGATAATTTGAGAAAATAATAAAAACTTGTTAATTTATAAAAATCAAAAACAAAAGAAATCAATTTTCATAAGCGAAGATATTTCAATGTTAAATATAGTATATTGCATACATTCAAAAAATACATAATATAAATGGAAGCTACATAAAATTTTATACTAAAAAAAGTGATTTTCTATTAATATACACGAGTATTTTTATTTGTAGAGCACAATATTGAAAATACTTATTTTCAAAAAACCATAGGTATGCACTAATTAATACAAGAATAACACACATCATCGAATTATTGTTGTTTGTCTTTCAATGATATTTATTTATTTTCTAGTTTTATAACAACTATCAATTTCTTAAATATTTTATAAATCGAAACTCTAGTTTATATCGTTGTCTATATAAATAAATGTTAATAAGCAGTAAATTTATTCTAATTTTGTAATGTATCATTCGACTAGAATAAATTTAATTGTCCATTTCCTCTAGCGATGTTCAACCATCGATATAAATTGAAGACAGGATATAACATACAAGCTGTTCTTCAATTAGCAAACTTAAAATCTTATATAAACGAGTATTCATAAAAAAGAAAAACAAACTCATTCTTTCAATGAAATCTTCTATTTAAAATTTAAATCTAAATCAATGAAATTTGTTCTTCAACAGTAGGATTTTTATTGATTGACAAAAATGATGTTAGTTTTATGATACATTTTGTAAAAATTTAAATGTTATTACTTTTTTATTCAACAAGTAAAATCGATTGTTTAAAAAAAACAATTCATGTTTCCATTTTCGTTAGTAATATATTTAAATAAAGCTTATTCTGGGTATTATTTGATCTCGTAAACTGATTTTCTTTTTTGTTCTAATCAGGCATTAAATTATTTGTTTTGAAAATAAAAAAAGGCGTTTCCTGAACATATAATGAGAATTTTATTCGATTGCATTTAGTACCTCTTCTTATTGATTTTGGATTCTAATGACTAGCAGAGTCGATACGTATGTGTGTACATTCGTGATTAAGAAGCTTAGCATCGTTAGTTGCGCATATATGTGCGTGTTCGTTATGTTTGTACATTTTGTCAATTAAGTAAAAGAGAAAAGCGAGCGCATACGATCGCCTTTTTTTTTTCTTGTTGTTACTGTAAAAAAAATCTCTTCCGCTAAATTGTAGTCTATCTTTTTTTTCTCTCTTGAAATATACGTACATGAATAAATATGGATTGGATCGGCGGTAGTATATATATATATATAAATGATGATGTTGATGATGATGAAGAGTTTATCGTGTAAGTGAAGCAAATGAAGTGTGTGGTGAATTCATCTTTGCTTTAAGAAAAAAAAATAGAATAGGAGAAAAAAAAGAAGTCACTCACGAACAGACGACAACGATCGATAATCTTATTTTGGTCGATTGATTGAAAAAAAAAAGAAAAATTATTGATATCCGGAGAGAGGAGAAAAAAAAAGACGTCGTACCATATGTAACAAACTCGATTTTGTTCGTTGTCGTCGTCACAAATCAACTTGATGTGTATGCCACTAGTCGACCGTACTGGCATTTATATACTACAATGGACTAAGAACAACATGAATTGGTCAGTTGGAATACAAATTATTGAGTAAGTTTTCTTTGGAAACTTTTATAAAAAAAAAAAAAGAAGAAACTCAAGGCAACATGATTGTATTCATCACATGCCCTTGATTAGATATAATGAACTATTAAGGCACGTGGTTATGAATACTATCATGTTAGCTGATAAACTACAAAATAAATATATTACAAATTTCTTTTTCTTTTTTCTATCTTATAGAATATTTAATTTATTTAAACTAAGCCAGTACTTTAAGATCCTGATCACCGATTAGAACTAGATAAAATAATAAAACGATGTTTTTTTTTTTTTCTTTTTTGATTATAATATTATATGATCGTTTTTGGATCTAATAAAAACAATTCAATAAATTATAACATATCTTTTAAAAAAAAATATTCAGTTGTTTTGTTTTATATGATGTATTCATTGAAGTAACCAAACAATTTGAAAATCAATTAAAAGGAAGTATAGATGATTGTTAGATATTTTCAAATCCTGCAAATCCTTTATCTTTACATTATATTTAACATGATTACTTGATAGACATGCATTATTTAGGCTTTGATACAAATCAAGATTTTCAATAATCGATATTATCATGAATGCAATTATAAATGATTTAAATAATCAGTGTAGACATTGTATTCGACGATCTAGACGTTTGATGAGATGCTAATGTCTTTCAAAGTTACCTGAGATTCTTACTGAATAAAATGATACTTCCAATTCTGATAGAAAAGAAAATTTTTCTTGTCAAAAATAAGATCTTTTTAAAACAAACATATAATCTACTATTGATGTGTTATTATAAACTTCTTCTTTGACAAAAAGAATGATATCCAACGAAATTTAAATGTAATATCAAGACAAACATAAATTCAGTTCGTTATTATAAAACTCAACGATTGACTATATGAGATCATGAAATATTGTCATGAGATGTATGCAAAAAGTGTCTCTATAAAATTTTCAAACATTCTTAGCGACTTTAATTGATAATTACTAATAATTTTCAATGATTGAGAGAATGTACATCTTCTGTATCTCGCAACATTTGTCTTTGTTTGGAGCTGCAATCAACAAAAGCAAAAAATAGAACTACACATTGAATAAAAAATACTATATTCGCTTGTTCTTCCATGGTTATTTCATAAATTTTTGATTAATTGATTTATAATATTGAAAAATAAAAAGCTAAAATTGAACATGTCTAAAGTGGTGGAAGTTTATAAAAAAAAATAGAACATCGTAGTTTCCAGGTCCCAGAAAACTTTGTCAGAGTTATCTTTTAATAATTCCATTTTAAAGAACACAACATTTTTGAACAAAATGAGTGGCTGCTACATTTTTTATGACTTTTCCCTAAAGAGTTAAAAGTATTGCAAAAAATCGATGGAAAAATGCCTTTTTTTCGGCTTTATGTAATGCTTTTAACTTTTTAAGAGAAGTTCATAGAAAATGCAACGACTCCTTCTTTTTATTCAGAATCTTGCGATCTTTAAAGTGACATTACTAAAAAATAGCTCCGATAAAGTTTTTTGACACTTGAAAACTACCGTGTCCAGTTTTTTTTTACATAAAATTTGCTATCATAGTTCATCTATAAAATTTTGATGTTGAATGTCTTATATGGATTTTTACTATAATTTAAAACTTGCATATGATTTAGATAATTGATCTGATCATTTCTTTCTCGTTCTATCGCAAGTACATACATTCTACTCGATCATTTATACCTTTACTGGAGACGTTTTGAGGCGATTCTTACGACGAGGTCGGGTGCGTTGAGATTAGCTCATCAGTAGACTTTTTATCTATCTTTTAGAAGCGAGGGTGTGAGTGTGGATGTAACAAGAGAACCACACCCTAGTTCAAACTTTCGTTTCTTTATTGATATAATAAAATTTTCATGATTAAAATAAAATATAATATGTATGCAATAAAGAAAACTATTATAAGTGAAATTTGTAAAAAGTATGGGCAATTTATTAGTTTTTGAATATGTCACGGGAATTTTTACACTTCGCTGGAAAATTTAACAAAGAAAAAAAAAACAAGAAAATAACTGTTTCATATACTGAAATATTTGAAGAATAAATTAAATAATTTCATTCTTTTTTGTTTTGTTCAGAGAATGAGAACTGTTCGATCTAAGAAAAATTTATGTTCGACGATCGATACGCTTCGTCTCGTATTATTACTATTGAATATTATAGAATCATTCAAAATGAAATATTCATCATTGATTGTTAATATTGTGTCCTGATAAGAACACATCGCCTGATGAGTAAAACGCATATGTTATACATCAACGATTAAAGACTTATATATCGACTCTTATTTTGCTTTCGATCGGCTGTATTACTCAGCATATTACTCTGTAAGTTTAAAACCTTAGAATGCGCTATGTTTTTAGTCGAACAATATTTTCGGCGAAAAGTACATTGCCGACTGAATATTTCGCCGAATGATCATTATTTTACTTTTTTTATTCTGTCGTCATGAAAATAAAATGTGGAAAATAAGATGGCTGAATAAATAAACGTTTTTTTTTTGTTTTTATTCTAGTACTGATAAAAATCAACTGTTTCTCTGATTTACATGTGTGTCTTCTTTTTCTCATCCTTTTATCCTTTGACATATATCTATTTCCTATGACTCAATGATGTAGTAAGGCGACGGCTAAACTTTTACTGATTCGTAAATTTTTTCAATTGAATACCAATATCATATGTAATTTTAAAAAAATGATTATTTTCTTCTGCATTTCTCGGCTGAAGGATGCTATAAGTAAAAGAATTTTCGGTAGTCTTTGTAATATTTTACTTCACATAGCTGAGTTTTACAGATGGCACAGAGATCTATCGAACTATGAATTCTGATATTCACGAGTTGTATTGATTTTGAATGAAGTAACAAAGAGAAAAGAACATAATCTTATCAATTTAGAAATTTTTTATGAGTATCAATTTTTTTTCTTTTTTCTACGTTGAAGTACTAGAAAATTTTTCCACCGAAGTTAATATAACTTTTCGATAGTAATCGTACAAAGATAAATATTGATTTTTTTTTGTTTATCTATTATTGACCAATACAATCTTTCTATCTTATTGATTTATAATGTTTTAGTGTACTGTTTTTGTTGAATGATTAGACGATTTATATACACGAAAGATAAGAATTCGTTTTTATACACATATGAACAAATTTCGACTTAGATAGTTTTGAGCATTGCATACATAAATTTGAAATACCATTGAGTGCCGTTTTCAGGATTAAATTGAAGATAATCGTAGCTAGTGCAGAATAGAATGGGCCTGTGCAATTCAAACATATATTCGAACAAAAGCCTTAACAACCGCTCGACAGAGTGGACAGACTTTTAAGCTATGACCACATGCTACGCAACTTGTTAAATGACCACAGGGTAAGCACGCCACTTGACGTTCTGTTGTAAGACAAAGTAAACATGGCATTGCTTCTTCGTCTGAAATATTTGGAAAAAAAAGATTGATAGATAGAAGAAAGTTCTTTTTAATAATCATACCTTTTTCTTGTATTATTTTAGGTCGTGTTACAATTGGTGACGAAGCTTTCGGAATTTCGATATCTTTATTAAAATTAATAAAAATGAAAATTTCATAATAGAAAATAATATATATATATACTTTTAATTTGTGGCTGTGAAGTTTGTGACTTTTGCACTTTGGACTGTTCCATATCTTGTTCTTGATCTTCGATATATTTTTTCATCCAATCTTGAGGAATAAGTAAATTATTTTCATTTCCATTGATTAATTTCACTTGTTGATGAAGCATAAGACAAGCCATTCGAAGATCATTATCACTTTGAAAATCATCATCTACAAAAGAACATATTAATTACATGTATGTTCAATTTTTTATTTTTTTTAATAAACTTACGTTTATTTTTGAGTTGAATTTCAAATGCTTTACTATAGAAAAGAAAAACATATAATATAGCATCTTAATCAGAAATCGTTATCAAATAACTTACCGAATAATTGCCATAGTAAAGCCTAATTTTCGAAGTTTTTCAACTATAGGTAAATCGAGACGAGCCTTGACCATTTTATCGATTTCATCATCTGTCCATGGAGTGATTGTTGAATCTTGACCATTCGTATTGCTCTTATTATTTTGCTGACCTATTGTCCAAAAAACAAAAATAATAAAAGCTACCCATTCTTAATGGTATCGATTTACATACTTTTCAATTCACGATTTTTTCTTTGTATAGCTTGATAAAGATCTTCTCCCACATACTGTCGAATATAAGCACACTCCGGATACCAACGACAGTGTTCCACTTTTGGATCATCACCATTTTGCCAATTACGCAAAGCTCCATTACAATAAAAACACTTTACAATAGTTTTCTCCCCTATATAAACAAAGAAAAACAAACAAATATTATTATTAATTTCATCAAAAAAAAAAAAATGTATATTTTCAAAATTGAACCTGTGTAAAAAAATCCTGCATCAACAAACGATTCAACAGAAGGTAATGGATCTTCTTTTGTAAGAGGCCAATTATGAAATGTTTCATTTCGACGATATGCTAATGAATAAGCAGTATTCATTGCTTCAACAATTGTTTGTGTATTGGGCTCAGTCGTAATTATTATATTTGTTGTAGATGAATTCGATGAATTTTTTTCTGTTAATAATACAAATGGACATTGAGGAGATTTTAATCGATGTAATTCATATGGTCGATCAGTTTTTATCCATTTATGAAAGAGTGTATTACAATGAATACATATCACACGATCTGCAATATTAGTATATGCCCATCCTGCAATAATCATATCTTGTGCCATAGGTGTAATTAATGGCCAATTCGAAAATGTATTTGTTCGTAGTGTAACGATTGTTTCATGTGTCATTGAATTAAGAAATGATTTTTGTAGACTGAAACTGTCGTCGTGAGCATTTTTATTATGATCGATTTCTTTTTGACGATTGAACTCGACAACATTGATCTGTAGACTATTTGATGTTAAATATGTTGTTCGTTGATCTAAATATATAAAGAAAGAATATTCAATTTGAATAAATTTATCAAAGAAAAAAAAAACAATACCATTTTTTGATAATAATTTCTCTTGATCTGAAACAAATTGACATTTAGAACTTTGTTTTATATGTTCTTCAATTGGATTGAAATTTGAT
>CAJNOL010003947.1:0-15004 GCA_905250125.1 Rotaria sordida | reverse complement strand
CATTATATGCAGTTTGGATAAAGTTTTCTTCGTCGATCTCAGGCATTGACAAGCTTAAGTTTGAATATTCTAAAACGTCCTTCTTTCGAGAATCAGATAATGACTATTACTTTTTCATATTCTTTTCGAAGCGATTGTTTCCTTTCGAAAATTCATTTTCAAGCAATGGTGTCCGTAAGGAGGAGCTCATGAAAATTCGATACAAATTTAAGGTCAATTTTTTTTCAATACAGCTGAGTCCCATAACAGCTAGTGCTTGTTGTATGCGACTAAGAGGCTTCTATTAAATCCTCCTTTAGAAACTAAACAGGCCGAAAGCAAGGAAAAATACTTCAAATAGTGGTCATAAATCGATAATAATTAGAATTTAAAAAAACGCCATCATTTCAGTGATATGTGTTGTAATTTCTCTATATGAATTTTTGCAGACGAACACCTGGTCTTCGTTTCATGGCTGGCTCTTTGGCTGGTGTCACATCGGCAACATTTACTTATCCACTCGATTTGATTCGTGCTCGTATGGCTGTGACCAACAAGACAATGTATGTATAGCTAGATGTGGATATTAAAAAATAAACAATACTAAGGACTCCCATCTGCCTAAAATCGATTTTAGATCAAATGCATTCAAATTACATGAAAATTTCAGAATAAGTTTATATTGCATTAGAGAGGTTGGAGTAAAAGTTTTAGCTCTATACATGTTGTTGAGCGATATTCATTGGACAGCAGTGAAAAAAAACTTCTATTGGGGCTTTTGAATTATTCTTAGGCTATCATTCTATGAATTAAATTCGATAATTTGCATATGAGGATTTCAGAAGATAAATTGTTGAAAAAGAATTAATGAAATTAGCAAAAAAGCTACTCTAAATTGACCATAAGACGAAACGAGTTCAGAATAGTATTTGAATTGTCACTTCATTCTTATTCAGTGGTTTGATCATAAAATTTTGTTTTCCATCATACTTTTTTCATGGGTATCTTCGGTAGAAATATTGTAAAAAATTATTTAACTTCAGCTAAACCTTTTCACATATTGAAAGCTCTGACGTTTAATAAAATTGAAAATATTTTTATTGAGTATGACATAACCAAAGTCTGAACTTCTAATTCTGACAACGGATTTCAATGCTCTATCTACTGAGAATCTCAAAAAGTTTGATATATTTTGAAAAGTATTTCGAGGTCATTAAGATTATCCTAGAAAATTTAACGAATCAGTATAAATCCTGTACATTATTTGTCCATATTTAAGACTCTAGCCACTAACATGGCGTTATCTTTATTCTGCGATTTTCATCAAAAAATAACACTGTTTGATTGAATCATAGAAACAATACTATAAAGCAACAATAAGTCTTTTGTGGTCGAGCATATATCCTTGTGTAAACGATCGATTTGAGCTGAAATCAAAGATCAAATAGCTGGTTTTGTAGCTCTTAAAAAACTCTACAAAAATGTGTATTTGAATTTGAAGAGCATTGTTTCCATTACTACATAGCGGTTTTACACATTAAAGTGGAAGATGAAAAGTTGGAACCTGATCTCCGATCGTTTAGCATGTTTTAAATTTGCACCACTTACGTAGATCGTCCCTGGATCTGACATACAGACTATCAAACTTAATTTTGCACGCTGTAGACAAAGATTAGGTTAAATATTTCATTTTGGAGTACTCTTATTCAACTCATTCTAAAAAAAACATTTTGAAAATCTCTGCAAAATGGTAACACTTTAAAATGTCTATCGGAGAATGGCCAGGTAGGCGACTTTTTTTCTACCCTGTCTAGTACATTTTTTAGAGGCACTTAGAATGTGATTTCTGAGAAAGTTTCAGTTTTGTCATATGAGTGATATAGAAGAACAAGTTACTATATGAGGACTACGAGAGGTTTACGGAAAAAGTGTTGTCAATGAGATAGAGAAGTCCTGTATTTCCTTCGAAAAAGACAATGTAGTATAAACCACGGATATTCATCTTGTGGTACAAAACAAGACGCATCTGTTCCTATTATGCAGATTTTAAAATAACCCGATCTCTGGTATGAAGCACTACGACGTACCAAGATAATTATGTGTGGAAAAAATTCAGATAAAGGTAAAATTGAGAATGATTCTGGAAACTTTTACTTGTATAAGTCAAAGTCAGAATTGAATATTTTTGGAACTATGTGAAAATATGAAGACTTTCTTCTGGTATAGATATCAGATGAGTCGTGGCGGATCAAATTTGAGTACCTATCCACCGATATTCCTCGCTCCTATAAATATGTATTTATTGTTCTATAGAGGTTTATAGTGATTCTTCTATGATAAAACGCTGATCACTCAAGGTTTTTTTTGTTCTTCTTTAAGCAAGATCCTTTGAAACATAATTTTTCTCTTCTACACAGATATAAAACTCTACGCAGTGTGTTTCAAACTATTCTACGACAAGAAGGTGTCACGGGTCTATTCAAAGGAATATTACCATCATTTGCTGGCGTAATACCCTATTCGGGTACTGTCTTTTATACTTATGAATCTCTCAAATACTTTCACCGAGGTATATCGAAAAGAGAAGAAGCGTATTGGTTCTAGTTGATGTAATAATTTTCACTTAGATAACTATCCGGATCGACCTATAAGCAAACTTGAACGAACACTTTTCGGAGCCTTTGCCGGTCTTGTGGGTCAAACAGTCTCTTATCCATTTGATACTATTCGGCGTCGACTACAAACTGCTGCAGTTGTTCGCCCCAATGAACGAACTCTTGGTGCAGTGCATACTGCATTGAACATTCTTCGAAACGAAGGCATCACACGTGGTCTTTATAAGGGTGTGACAATGAATTGGTTGAAAGGACCCACTTCAGTCGGTATCTCGTTGATGGCATTCGATACCTTACAGCGACTTTTTCGTCAATTTTGTCTTGTTATCTCACAATGACAATCACTTAGGGCATACCAAAAGTAGTGTCGGTCCTATCTCAATTTCGTATAGACGGCTTGAGGAACTTGTCTTTTTTATATAGACTGATAGTAAAAATAAAGCTCTACATTTCTACACTATTTGATCATTATTCATCTAATATCATAATAATAGAATTTCCATTAGACTTGTTTAGCTATGATATGTAATGATAACATTAGTCCATATTGTCTTCGCTGTGTATTCTTATCTTGATCTTCTCTTTGTTCTTGAAGATGAGGGTGAGAATGATGTTTTCATGAAGTCTTTGAATAAATAAGAGTATAAAAACATTCGATAAATGTATTCAACAAATGCAATTATGTGTGGACAACCAAGGCGATTATTTTGAACACTTGATGAAATAAAAACTTTTTGAACTTGTTTCTGTATTCTTTTTTTGTTCTATCGCCACTACTCTTTTGTATATTCTTATATATATATTAGACGGTTTAGCATTCAAAGAGACAAGGAAAAGAATAAAGAAAAGAGGAGAAGAGCAAAGAGAAGATCAAGACAAGAACACACAGCGAAGACAACATCTACTACTGCTACCATTACATATCATAGCTGAACAAGTCTAATGAAAATTTTATTATTATGATATTAGATGAATTATGATCAAATAGTGTAGAAATGTAAAGCTTCGTTTTTACTATCAGTCTATATAAAAAGACAAGTTCCTCAAGCCATCTATACGAAATTGAGATAGGATCGACAATACTTATGGTATGCCCTAAGTATAAAGTTTTTCATATTTCTCACTGTCTTGATCTATAAATGTTGATTATATTCTTCGCTTTTTATTACAAATACTTATCACACACAGTTCTCGTCCTCGAATAATAGTAGGAATCAATCGGAAGCTCTAGAAACGAAATATACACACCGGAATGATTGCGTAAAATTTTATATGCTTTATGCAGTTACCGATGACAAGAAATGTTCTTGTCAACTGTTTGCCTTATTTCTTTCTCGAGATCATTAAGTGAACCAAATTTGATTATTGAGAAGATTCATGAGATTTCGTCAGAAATATCCAGTGGTCGTGTACAAAGCTAATAAAAATCTTAGAGTATGTAGAATTTGTTCCGCTGATCAGTTGGCCACAAAAATTCCTAGAATTCAACTCTATTCACATAAACACACAGACAAGTAGAAAATCGAGTTTTAGCTTCTTCAGGCGGCTTCTTCCCCAAAATACATTTCCAATCGGATACATTACAATTGCCTGAAATTTGAAGAATATGCTGCGACTGCAACAGAGAGACCATTGTAAAAATTTTCAGCTCAGTATTGTGACATTTGACAAAAATCTTTACCAAACAAGGATGAAAAATGGCTGATTTGCCAACCAAAATTTCTGTCTATGCTGATCCTCTAAATTTCATTTCTTTTTTTTGTTACAAAAAGCAAGTTAGGATCCAGTGCCTACCAAAGTTTTTTTCTTTTAACTCTTATCTGTTAAGATAAGAAAACAGGTGAAAAGCTTAATGATTCCCAAAACTCTAACAACAGGTGTCTTCTCCAATAAGTAGTCGTATATGTAGTGTAAATCCAGTTGAATTAAGTAGAGACTCTGATATGCACGGCAATTTGACATGCGCTTTTTAATTAAATAAATAATTTATAAGAATAAAATGACTATATACAGAGAATTCATGACAGAAATCGGCGGATGGCACAGAATGCCCTTGAGAAAAAATTAGACAGTTTAATACAGGATGAAAAAGTTTTTCAACAATTCCTCATTTTTTCATGTGTCACGCTCTTCTCATCAGCTTCACAAAAGATATCATTCCTACCTTTAGTTAAGCCATCGTAATGTGTTTTTGTTTTTTGTTTTGGAAAATAATCTCGTGTACCAGTCAACAGTGTGTACCATGAAAAAGCTTTTTAGGATAATCTATGTAAATTAGAATGTGAAATATTACTTCTTTTGGTTTCACCCAAGAACTCTCTTTTTGTGATATTAATCGTAATCGTTAATAAACTTAGAGAAGTCTCATGACGAAATTTTCATCATAGTATGTGTCAGAATGCATAACGTGATAAAGCAAAATCTATAATTTTGAACCCTTAGAATGCAGAGAACTTTTCAAAATACTTTGATAAAAAATGCTGAGAAATATGATAGCAGACGATCCAAAATCAAACCGATGGGAATTAGCATTTATATATGTTTGTAACGATCTTTGACGAGATTCATAAAGTCATATTGTGAGATAGGAAAGGTAAATTTTTCTAAAATTGAGGTTTCGAAATTTTTATTTGACTTTAAAATGTCATCAGCATAATTCTTTCAGCTATGAACTGCAAAAACAATGAGTCTATTTTATATCGACTCGAACGTACTTCTTACATTTTTGTCGATTAGTAAGAAAATCAAGATAAACTAATGTAGAAGTGATAAAGAGAACTTATCATAGTGATTGACACATCAAATTAAGTGAGAAGTGATTGTTGTTTAAGTTTTAGGATTTCAAATCATTCAAAATTCCAAAATTCTAATGCCAGACGTCCGAAAATTCGAAAACCAATGTTGAGTTTCCCGAAAAACCACAGTTACAGGCTTCGTGTATAAAAGAACGATAAGAGAAGCTAGAATTATATGTTTGATAATTCTAGAAGTTGTTGTTTCGAATTGATTAACAAGAATAAAAAAAAAATAGAACTTAAAGATGCTCCGGATGTTCTATCCGTTGCCGATAAATGGAATACGATTAGCTTTTGAACAATTATTTCCTTATTTTATTGTCAACATCAAACGCAATTCCCTGTCAGTTGTTATGGCAACAGCTTTATGGGCGGTTTCCTTCTGTTGATGTGTCTTGAGAGGTTGATATATGAGAAGATGACTGCTTTTGAGGCCATTTTAGTGTGAATGTTGGTGAAGGTGATTTAGTTAGCAACACTTGCCCTTCATTTTGAATATTTTGCTCCTCTGGAACTTTGAATCTAGAGAAACAATTTTAAAAACAGTCAACAATTCATCAATACATATTAGAGTTACCTTCTCAATATGATCATGCACAACATTGCCAAGAGAGACATGGATACACAACAGACATATACAGTGAACAGTTGAAGATGCTATAAATCATAAATATTCAGAAACTAAGTATCTAATAAGATCAGCAGCAAATATCGAATACTAACCGTAGATAAGATTAAAATTATGAAGATAAGTTGAGGCACACGTATATAATTCATGATTGTTGCTCGAACTAAAAGAGAGAAGATACATTCTTTAGAAAACAACTTCTGTCAATCTTTACCTTCATCAGGAATATATTGATGTCTTATTAAAGTTATCGATGGCAAGTAAACACCAACAGTAAATTCAAATATAAAAAAACCGATCAGAATAATCCATTGAGCCTAGAATAGTTGTGTGTGTCAGATCAAAGCGTAAAGCATCGTTTCGGAGGGAACATTTTGGAAAATCGAAAATTTTTCAAATTTTCCAGTAACTTCTGGTAGATTTCTGATCTTTTTCGACGGAAACAATCAGAATTCATTGAAAAATTGAAAAACTTTTGGACACGAGTGATGTGGTACATTCAATCGATTTCTCAAGTTTTCCTGCTGGATAAAATATTTTTTCCGAGTCTTTCAGACTGATTTTGATCATATCTAATTGTTTTAGAAGCCGGAACCATCGACATAGATCAGTGTCTATCTAGATTCCATCAGTTTTCTCACTTACATCTGATACAATCATTGGAACGCTCAATCCAACAGCAGCAACCAAAAAAATGATTCTAAAATGATTTAATTATACATAGAACATACAATTGTTGGTGAGTAACCATACATCATAAATGATTGTACTCGAAAGCGTTTTACGAGCGGATCAAAGACAACTGAACCGATCATGCGCATGAGCTGCTAGTAGATATATATAAGAATTGGTTTAAAAACGCAAACATATTCTCACCATAAAAGATGAAAAAATAATGCCCAATGGTAATGACTCATAGATTAACATACTTTTCGCTGCTCTCAATGTTGGAGTCCATTCTATAGTCCAAATGTAGAGTGTCGTCTCGAAAAAAGTCGTGCACAAACCGACAATGATAATACGAGGATCTGTGGGGAAGATATATTATTCAATATTGAAAAAAGAAAGAATACAAACTGACCGAATACGATGAATCGAAGAGCAGTTATGAATGAAGTAATGATTCGCATGTCTTTATCTCCATAATTTTCTGACCATGTCAAAGCAATAGTGAATAGCATTATGATAAAAAGTACCAAAGCTACATCGTATGGAGCACTAGAACAGAACAGCCAAAATTCATTAAAATTACTGTGAACAAATAACTAAAGGAACAATGAAATTATTATGCGTTACATATAACCAGCTATTTGCACAGCAATCTGAGCTAGAAGACCGGATACGATTGACATAAGTGAAAATCCTACATCTATATTTTCATAGGTATCATCAATCTTTATAAGTTAAGAACAATATTTACATATATTGCGCAAGATTATTGTGAGTGATTCCGCATCCAATTTAAGCTAATAATATTCAAGAAAAGATCAATCTCAATAAATATAGTGACTTGTGATAATGCACTCACTTCTCGATGCCTTTGAAGAAGCCATGCTTCAAATGATGAATGATAAAATTCATTAGCCACACCTTTCAGAATATTTGCAATTATCAGAATCCACAAAAAATGAAAATTCTAGAGAGCCGTATTTAATAGTCAAATTTGATGTAAAATGTTGGTATTTTGATTCACTTACAAGAAAAAAGCAGTACAACCCGGAAAAAATACCGTAGAGAAGACATAATCGTCGACGTCCCCTAAACGAAGAGATCAATCATGTTTTAAAATCTCGAATGAAACTTGAGAGTAAACAATTTTGCCTGAAAAACTTACAGCGTGTCTGCGAGCGAAGCAACAAAAGTACCAATTAATAATGATGACAAATACGAAATAGACGATAAACTTTCGATGGTCGATCGGCTCAATCCATAGCTACTGTAGAGTGCATAATGAATGGAACCCGGTAAATTATTGGCAACTATTCAACAAAAACATAAAATGTTACAAAAAATAGGGTTGCCGAAGCAGAGAAGTGATGCTTCAATCGTAGAAGAAAACTGCCGTTTTTTTTTCTGGCGAAGTTTACAAAAAGTGTCAATCCGCCTTTTAAATAACCCTAGCCAAGAGTCCATGTCTTCTAGTCATTCAACATACGTGTGCCAATAAGATAAGCGCTCAAAAAGAGTAGTTGTAGCTTTTTGAATGCCGCCGAAGAGGACGACAATAAAACCGATGCATCGTTGCTTGCTACGACTTCGTTCATTAATGTTGTATTGTCATTTGCTACCGACTATTTTTTTATTGAGTATGCATCTCTTCGCAAATATATACGCTTGAATGACGCTCTTCTTTGCTATTGAATACATGTTCTATGCTTACAAGCATACTATGTGCCGTTAACGGACATGTAATCGTTATTTAGTATATTCGGACTTTTGAATGGAAAAAAGAAAATATTGAAGTTAACGTCATTTCGATAAAATCATACATAAACAACGATAAACACAGAGAAAATAAATTACAAAAATGACCAACATACAGGAAGCTCTATTTGAAAAATGAAAAATTGTCGTATTGAAGCAAATTTAAAGGTATCACATTATGCTAATGAGGCCAATTCAAAACTAATTTTAATGCAATATGCTGGCTCATTTTCATTTGTTTTAAATTGACAAATTCTGTGGTTCTCTCATAGAGCAGATTCTCAAAGTCTCGTTTTAAGAATTGAATGCTAATTTTTGATGAGAGATCATAAAAAAACTGGTGTTATTTGAGAATCTGGCACTATTTACGAATTATTTCGCTAATTCATTACTCAATATTCAATATTGCAAGTTGAAGTGTTAGTGCAAAAATCTCTATCTTTAGTACCGATTTATCTATTAAAGCAAGGCAGATGTATGGGTCTTATAATTTTGATATTCAAATCCAGTGCAATTAATTTTGAGAAAAAAGCGATTTACCACTTGGATACATCATTCGTCAGACAAAAGTATTAACTATTCTTGACAGTATTTCTGATTAATAATTAATGCCATACATATACTATTGTTACTTTTTCTTTACTAAATTGCTTCGCATATCCATAATGTACCAAAAAGATCTAATTATTTGCAGAAGCACATCATAAAAATTCCTGTTGACCATTTAAGATCGTATATATTCAAGACACAATCAGTTGTCGCCTAACGATTCGTATCAGAGATTGATGAGATAAGATATATCATGTGGTTCACTTCATACCATTGCTCTGTGATCGAAATATTTCATAATGTTCTGATGAATGTGAAATAAAAACTTACAGAACTTATGTCTATTAGCTGTCCATCATTATTACATGCTTCTGTAGTAGCACTAAATGACGGAGCATATAGAACTTTAAATCATCATTTCAAGTTTTGCATACATTCTAATAGAAATCATCGAACTGGGTATTTTATGAAAGTTATTGTATAAAAGTAATGAATGTAAGGGTGTATGGAGGTTGAGAGAGCTTCTCCTCTTATAAACATAATGGCTTGGAGCAGATTTTTGAACTACAGTGATTTTAGTGCATAGTGTCAGAATTAAACAAGATTCTTTTGGTCTGTACTGAAGAAAAATGCTTTCGAAATTTCGTATTAAATTTGACAGAGCGCTGCACGCAGAACAATGAACTACTAAAAGATAGTCTATTATTCTACTATGCATTAGCACAAAACCTTCTCTTTTCACGTTGTTTATTTTATCCTTCTATTGCAAGGCAATAATGCTCGGTAGATAAGCGTACTCAATCAAGCGTATTACTTTCTATTCGTCGTATATATTCATAGATTGATTCATTCATAGTCAATCAAATTAAAAGCAACATGTGTGCGCAGGTTAAAACCAGTGATACTCAACCGTTGCTATCTAAAGTCAATTCTTCGTCGAACAATTATGATGGATCTGATAAGAAATCTCGATCGACCAGCAGGTAATAGATAAGTGATGTTTGTATGCCTAAACAATGATGTACCATCTCTTCATAGAATCGCGGACTGGTTTCGAAGTTTCATTAGTGGAGATTCAATTGATGATAATAGAAAACATCATGGCAAGGATTATGGTAGCAATGAATCGGCGGTTGGCTTGTTTCAATTAGTAAGTGTAATTATTCGAACAAGGAACATATGCTATGTTTACAGAAGCATTTTATGCATGAGGAAATTTTTCGTATGCAAAAGTCAGTCTACGCAAAAATGGCATTTTTCCATGCCTATATAAGATGTGTGCACTAAAACAGCCACTCATACATACTTATGTCCGATGAAAGACCAAAATCTATGATAAACGCTACTTTTCCTCAATGGAGACACCAGTCGTAATTCGCTATATCAAAAAGTCGCGCCGTTCTAGTACCATCGATATAATTCGATACTAAGATACTGTAATTCCTTCTTTGAAATAGATGGAAATCAATTAGAATAGATGCAAATATGCAATTCGATTTTTTTCTCTTTTAATTATCACTATTCTAAGAAAAAAGTTTTCTGAGTTCTATTTCACATACCATCATTTCTCGTTGCCTTTTCACATTCATATTAATGTTACGAGTACATGTCTGGCGGACAAATTTTCAACAAACATGAATTTACATTGTCGAAGTGCATTCCGTTGTATTTACCATTAAATCGATTCTCGTTTTTTACTATGACTAGTTTCTCTCATTTAAATGCATGAATCAGATGTCTGACAGATTAGTCGGCGATCTTGATTCTTTCAATGAAGGCATCACTTCTCTCTGAAGTATCATTTACGCAGACTTTTTTAATTTGCATGCGTTGTCTTTATTGAACTCTCCTCACTCCAAGAGTAAGATTGAAATTGAGAGAATAAATTTGCTTGTCCGAAATAATTGATATTAGTCACATAAACGATAGTGACTATTGCTGAATATTGAACAATGAGTAAGTTGTTTGAGATTAGCAAAACTAAGGTCTATACGATGAAGGAAAAGTCTATATGAGATGAAGTCGCTTATTTTGCCAATGGCTTCATACAACTATCAACGAAAAGTGAATTTGCAAGTAATTATGAACAGTGATCTGAACTGATGGCACTCTCTTCAGTTCTTTTTTTGTATCATTGTCAGTAAATAGAACGAAAGAAAACCAAAAGAAATTTCGAGTTATTTTCTGACCCTATATTATGACAAATCTTTGTTGGAAACAATAGGAAATGTTCATGATGTACGTGTGCTTCATGACAATGCTCTTTTTGCTAAAATCTTCTTTAGAAACATGTGAGATCTTTCAGTTATATACACTCATCGGCCATCTCAGTGCTAATACATACATAAATATATGCACACTTGCATGATTTGCTAATGTAAACATCAATGTGGTGCGTAGAAATGTTTCAGAGACAGACCCGTGATGGACTTTCACAAAAAGCTTGAGTGAAACAATTTTCTAACTCATAGTTCCTAACCGAAAAATTTTCCAGAATGGACTCTTCGTCTTCCTCGGTACACCACTGGTTAACATGGTTATACTATTGATTTGAATTCCCTATCTTTTGTCTTTTTTTTAAACTTAGTTTCGTTTCGCCGATCGAACTGATTACGTAATGTTAAGCATCGGCCTTATTGGTTCTCTACTGTATGGCTTTAATTTTATTGCATATGTCGTCCTTTTTGGTCGGGCCACGGGTACATTTGCCTTGCAATCATTTATCGGTATTTGCGATCAGCAGTTGCAGAACTTATCTGCAAATATTAGTAGAGAACTATGTCCACTTGGTATTGAACTCACTCCCTTTAACTACGATCGAATGCACAAGTAAGTTAAGCAAAAGTACAAGTGTTCTTATCCATGCCGAGAAGAATTATAATTCAACGATATGATCTGTTATATCTAATAAAATCATCCCCAAGTGAAAATAAATAACAGTGAATAAAAAAAAAATACAAAAGCGTTTCTCTAAGGAAACCAGATAGATTTCAGATCTAGATTTTTCTGTGCTATTCTTCCGATATATTTTTCTCCTAAAATTTCAGTTTCAAGAGACACTATAAGACCACGTTAAAACTGATGCATTCGACGATAGAACTTATTTTTCACAAAGTTTGCAATTCTTAAAGCTATTTTCCCCATTAGTGCCATGGATATTACAATATATCGCACATTTTCATCTTCACACATCTACAAAAAAAAGAGATAAAATCTGTAAATATGTTTCTATGGTCATTTTAGACCCCTAGAAAACAAAAACAGTAGTCAGTATTATAGCTTCTTGTGGCACTCGGAATGGACTCTTTGAGAAAAACAGTTCTACTATTCGATAGAAGTTGGAATTCTCTATCATCCTATATAAATGACTTTTGCCTTTCATTATTAAAATTAGGAATATTAATTTGGCAACAATGAAAATTCACTATTTTTGAACTTTCTCTCAATTAATGCTTACTATTAGAATAAATATTTATTAAGAGAATTATCGATTCTTATCATCTTTATAAGCCTCTATCACTCTATACGTTTCTATCTTATCGTCAATGTATATACTGAAGACTAAGTCTGTTAATCAATGGGTGACTTGTTAGATAGACTCTAGCAAACGAGTTTTTTTTTACTACAACTTATTCTTTATTTAACATTTCTTTGCAATAAAAGCAAATATTTTCAGAGAAATAATTATATATTCTAATAATCGTTAACATTTTCGGTCATCTTCAAATTTCGGAACTGTAAAAATCCTATCATTTGAAGTCTTTTAAGAGAATATCTCACTAATTCTCGATTTCTTCCTTGGTAGATAATTTGAAGACAAGATGTAAATATAAAGAATAGCGGAAAGTGACAGAGGCTATTAGAATCTATAATTAGTTTTCCAAACTTCAATCTCCATAGTAAAAAAAATCTTTTGAAAAAAAAGTGAAATTCACAGCCAAAAAAAACAGATCGTTATCGAGTGGTGAAATTATTTTTCTCACAATGTCCTTTTTGAGTATCAAAAGAACTGAAATACCGACTGCAGCCTTTGTTTTCCAAGAGTATATAGTATTGAACTATGCGTCGATAAAAATAAATAATAAGCATTTTATCTTATTTCTTAACTAAATTTCTCATAGAATAAAAAAATGTGCAAATATTTCGACATATGCAAAAGCTCAGCTGTAAGAAAAGTCATCCTCCTGATACAGAGTCGGAGCAGAAAGTGTCGATGCATACTTTCCTAAGCTTTCTACTTCTATTGGATAGATAAAATAGATTTGAATTTCAAACTCATTTGTTGATGAGAGAAACTTTCCATCTTTCACTTCCAAAAGTATTTTATATAGAAATCTGAAAAGACTTCACAAGTCTTACTTATCCTGAAAGAGCAAACTGGTGCTTGTAGTCTTGAAAAATACAATTTTGGTTAACGAGAGTTTAAGAAATTACGCGAAAAAATATGCTTGTACCAGTCGATATAGGGATCAGACAGTTGGAAATGTTATTTTGTGTGACCATTTTGCATGATTATTTTTTATTTTTATTTGGACATTTCCACATCATTTTTCCCTTTTTAAAAAGACTAGAATAGTTATCTGCATAATCTATTGATCATCGTTTTCTTTCTCTTGTTATTTGTTAATCAGATTTTGCAAAACTGGCTATGGTGACACATTGTCTATATCATCATCACATATGACTGTGTTTCGAGACAATATTCTGAAGAAAGTTTATTTGTTGTTGAGTTAGTAAAATTGATGCTGTTTCTCGAGTATCAGAAAAGAATTAATCGTTTTTCATTTGAGTATAGTCGTTGCCACAGTAGCATTCTTTGCAATTGCTTTACAATACTATCTATTCGAACTGACCGCAAAACGACAAACAGCTCATATACGTATACGGCTTTTTCAAGCAATCATGCAACGAGTATGTAGCAAATACGTATATTCGTTCTCACATGAAATCTCTTTTTTTATAAGAATATTTCATATTTTGATACCAAGCCAACTGGTCAGCTCAATGCCAAACTATTCAAGTAGATCACTCTAACATTTCTATCTTGTTCATTTTGTTTTTGTCTTTAAGTAATGTTGACAAATTGGAATTAGGCATTGGTTATCGTTCATCAATAATGATAACTGTAGCTATCAGTGTTACTGGCAGTATGTTTGTGGCTTTATATATCAGCTGGAAATTGACATCGATCATGTTGTACACTATACCCTTGGTCTACATGGGTACACACATATTTTTCAAGGTATATCTATTTATTTTTCATGAATTTTATTTCTTTATATCGACCAATAGGTTAGTGCCAAAGAGGCAATAAATGAGCTGAATTCATACTCGAAAGCAGGACAAATCGTTCAGGAAGTGTTTAGTTCTCTTCGAACTGTTCTTTCCTTGAACGGTAGTAAGTTCGAAGAAAAACGGTAAGCCGATATATTTTTTTTACAATTGATTCTGGAATTCGTTGATTCTTACTGTTATTCGTTATCAAACAGATACGAGAAAGAATTGGACAGCACTCATTGGAGTACTGTACGCAAAGGTGCCATTTTAGGAACTCTATCTGGTTGGTTATATTTCATCAAATATTTAATTTATTCGTGTTGTTTCCTCTTCGGCTTTTTCATCATGCACAAGCAACAGGATGATAAAACTTATATCAGCGATATTCTTGTGGTAAATCAATGTTGTTTTCATGCGATAGAAGTATTATTTTCTATCATCATATGTAGATAGCTATTATCTTTGGACAATGTATTGCTAAGATATCGTTTGTCACTCATTTCTTACAATCATATGCAGAAGCACGAGGAGCAGCAGCATCAGTGTTTCGACTTATATCTGAGGTAGATTTGTAGCTTCATCAAACGCTTGTGTCGAAGTATGGAATTATTTTTCTACTTATGTATCATATTCAGACAGAAGGATCAAATGCGATAGAAACCGAACTATGGATGAATGATGTGATGCAGGACAAAGTGATTAATATCAATGGGGACATTCATTTTGATAATATCAAC
>CAJNOL010003946.1:3924-18432 GCA_905250125.1 Rotaria sordida | reverse complement strand
ATGGTGGCTTCGTTGAAGGAGCTGTTCGAAGAGGCACACAAGTAGCTCATCAGCTAGCAGAATTGATTATTGCAAAATGAAGTCAAGTCTGATATGATGGATCGATTTAGAAGAATGATAAAGAAACAAAAAGATTGTTTTTTTTCCAATTAGAAGTTATATATATTATTTTTCTATAATCATATTCTATTGCATCCAATATCATGCACTACACTACATTGTTCAAACCGAATGCAGAACACGTTCACATATTTCTTCGTATTGATTTTATTTCTCTCTCTCATTTATTATTTACTCTCCTTTGTTCTTTCATTCAAATAGCTATTTTTTCGTGCATTTTTAAAAATTATATTATGCCCAAAAGAGTGAAGTTCCCTCTACTGGAAGGAGGGTCATACACCGAGCAAAGTTCGTATGTTCGTAACTTCGTAAGTTCGTTAGTTCGTAACTTCGTTCGTTCGCACAGAACGGAAAAATGTTTTTTTAACCTTCAGAAGAGTTCCTTGTGAAAATATACACACAAATTGACTTCCAGTCTCACCAGAGGTTTTTCGAGATGGGCTATCAACCAATGGGATTGCGCGTCGAGCAAATCCAGCCAATCAGACATTTTTCCGATATGGGCTCTTAGCCAATGCGATTTGGCGAAGCCGAAATCGACCCAATCAGAGGTTTTCCCATATAGGCTCTTAGCCAATGAGATTTCACGAAGCCGAAATCCAACCAATTACAAGTTTTCTCCTATAGACTCTTGGCCAATGAGATTTCGCGAAGCTGAAATCAAGCCAATCCGAGGTTTTCACATATGGGCTCTTAGCCAATGAGATCTCGCGGAGACGAAATCGAGCCAATGAGAGATTTTCCCATATGGGCTCTTAGCCAATGAGATTTGGCGAAGCCGAAATCGAGCCAATCAGAGGTTTTCCTCTATAGCCTCTTGGCCAATAGGATTTCGCGAAGTCGAAATCAAGCCAATGAGAGATTTTCCCATATGGGCTCTTAGCCAATCAGATTTCGCGGAGACGAAATCGAGCTAATCAGAGGCTTTCCTCTATAGCCTCTTGGCCAATAGGATTTCGCGAAGCCGAAATCAAGCCAATCAGATGTTTTCGCATATGGACTCTTAGCCAATGAGATTTCGCGGAGACAAAATCGAGCCAATCAGAGGTTTTCCCATATGGACTCTTAGCCAATGAGATTTGGCGAAGCAGAAATCGGACCAACCAGAGGTATTCCCATATGGGCTCTTAGCCAATGAGATTTGGCGAAGCGGAAATTGAATCAATCAGTGGTTTTCTGATATGGACTCTTAGCCAATGAGATTTCGCGAAGTCGAAATCGAACCAATCAGAAGTTTTCCTCTATGGGTTCTTAACCAATGGGATTTCGCGAAGCCGAAATCGAACCAATCAGAGGTCTTCCCATATGGACTCTTGGCCAATAGGATTTCGCGAAGCCGAAATCAAGCCAATCAGAGTTTTCCCCATGTGGGCTCTTAGCCAATGACATTTTGCGGAGACGAAATCGAGCCAATCAGGAGTTTTCCCATATGGGCTCTTAGCCAATGAGATTTCGCTGAGACGAAATCGAGCCAATCAGAGGTTTTCTCATATGGACATTTATCCCCACATCCCACGCCCATATCGACACCCACACACCCACACGCTCACTCACCCACACACCCACACCCACACCCACCCACACCCACACCCTTATCAGGAAATTCTAAGATATCACACCATCGTTGATGTCCTTAGGTGACTGGTTTTCTTCAGACGCTCACTCTTAATGATTATTGTCTTCAATTAAATAAATACAAGATATTCTTTTCAAACAACGTATGAGTTGCATGTCAATATCAGATAAATGACAATATTTAATGGCACAAATACATTTTAGTGATCTGTATTAGTGAATCAAATTATTATTGATTTTAGAGTTTGCAATAAAAACATTATTAAAACAACGCTTAAAAAAGAAATCAAGAAGGATTTCAAGACAAAAAGAATCACTCAAGAAATACAAGAAAAAAAGGAATCAGACAAGAACTCAAAAATCTTGTTTGATCAAGAGTAGCTGCCTAATTCGAGTTCGAATATAAATGAAGTTTTCGAAAACACGCCAGCACCCTCAACAAGTAAAAGCAAAGAGTAAAATTTTATCTCAATTATCATTTATAACTCAGTAAGGAATACCTGCGTAACTCCTTTCGCCCTCATCATCACTCTAACCCCTATGCTCTCTGCAATCTTTTTTACCCTCACTATGCCATGATGATAGTGATGGGACCGCCTTATTTGACTTATAATTGAGATAAAATTTTATCTTTTACTTTTGCCGTAGTTGATAGCTAAACTAAGACTATTACTCTACTGTCTTTGTCAATTATGACAATAAATAAATTAACAAAAAATTCGTTATTTATATTTTATTGTATAATTGAGAAATATAAGTGAACAAGCGAAACTGTGATCGTAAATTTAGTTCTGATATCTATTATCGAAGAATGACTTTTTCAAGAAAGACATGTAACATTTTATAAACTTGCTAAATGACAAACTTCACTGGCACTCAACTCTCTACTAAACAAACGAAAATCGTCTATAGCTCCTAAATATTGACCAGTGGTCTGAATTGATCCAGCTGCACATGTTGTACCACTCAAAATGGTTCCTAATGTCAAATAATTCTGTACTCCAGAAGCTAGATAAGACGTAGCACTTGTAACATTAGCATACGAATAACCATTTATATAGAGACGTAAGCCATTTATCGTTGACCATGTCTGAACAATATGTGTCCAAAATGGAGTTATTTGTAGAACAGGACCAGTAGCAGAAACAATTGTATGTGATGAAGTCCAAACATTAGCAATAATTTGACCACTTGATGAAAAACCAAGAAAGGTTGCACACCAACTTCCATAACCTTCAAAAGATAGAAAATATACAGAGTTCAATATGTGATAGTCATGGGAAAAAAAAACATTTAAAAACACACTTACCATTCATTGCTGAGGAAACGTGAACTAACGGTCCACTAACTGCATTTGGTTTCACCCAGAGTGCAATTGAAAAAGCTTGATTGGTAATACCCAATCGAGTTAGACTTGGTATTTGAAAATAGGCACCTGTTGTGCTTAATTGTAGTGCATAACTACCAACGTATCCACTGGTATAACTAGTACCAGAATTCGATAGAGTTCCCACTATGAAATTTGGTCCTTGATCTATGATTGAATTCTCGAATGGGTAGTAGACAACAAGAGTAGCATCTTGTAAAATTTCACATGCAGTTTTAACACGCATTGTTACACTCAAATGATCGAGATAACCACTATAGTAAACTTGTGCTGCGGCACCTCCACCAATAGGACAACTACCAACACTAACAGTACGATTAGCTACATTTAGATAACCAGTATTTGTTGTATTAGCATACGTATATCTAAGCAGAGAAGATGTAAAAATCAAGTAAATTAAGATTGAATTTTGAATATTTGACTATGAAAAAAGTGGTTTCATTACTTAGGAGAAGAGACTTTTTTTTTGTAGAAATAATGTAACTTTAATTTCAAGGATTCAAACTTTGATAATCTCTTTTCTCAAGGTTAAAACCTGAGAAATAATCTTCTCAACTAAAAGATCATTCTCCAGAAAATTCTTGCTTGAAAGTTATTAGGACAATGATCAATTTCCTACGGAAATGTTAGGCGATCTAATTTATGAAAACACTTTAATATCAAAAATGATCCTATATATTTTCGTCTATTTCCTTACCAAGAAATCTGTTTTCGTTAATTATATTAGAAGGCTTGTTTGTAGAAAATTCAATTTTCTGATGAATTTGTGCCAATCAAAGATCTCTAGATCGCGATTCTGTAAAGCAATCGCTCAACAATTTTGAAACGCTATAAAAGATGTAAAACACATATTTTTTGCATCGATTAAATGTTTCAGTACGCTTCAACACGAGAACAAATATGGAGCTCTCGTGACGCAAGACTTAGACGATTATAAGCCAAGTTATCTTACCTACTACACTCGAATCAATCTTCCTTTCTTAACGAAAATATTATTATAAGAATGTTTCTTGAAGATCTCTGACTAATCCATCTAAAACACTGAGAAGCGAATATTAGAACCTGCCAGGTTTGGATCTGGAAATTCTGTGTTGACTGGATCCGAAAATTCCTGGACCCGATGAATTCTAGTGAACATAGAATCACTTCAACTGCAAATAAATTTAGAGAAACACTTTAAAATTAGTTTTTTTTTGAATTGGTTTGAAACTGATTTGAACCATTTTACAAATGTACTGAAAAATTTTTGCAGTAGATAAGGTGAAATGGATGATATACACATGTTTTCGCTGGCTGAATCTTGACTTTTAATAATTCTTATCTAAAAATGTTGCTTATTGATCATCAGAATAGAAAAACTTTTCTAAAGGTGTTTAAAAAAAACGAAGTGACAAAATTTCTTTTGATAGAACAATACGAATGAATATATTAATTTATAATCAAACATTTCTGTAATGACTTTTTTCTCATAGATACCTTAAAAACTTGTACTTAAGGATATACTACTGAACGAACATAGAGTAAAGACATCAATGATGCAATATGTTTTACATTTGTTTTTAATTATTTAATTGCTACGACTGCTTCTTATCTATCAATGCTTTCGTTTTTGAGTGCTTTTTTAGTTGAAATTTTTCTCAAAAAACAATGGACCTTATACAATTTTTTAGGTTGATTCAACGGTCGTCAATTTCAAATATTTTATGCCCTAGTATTTTACGTCCTAACCTTTAAAAACTTTTTTTTATAATTCTAGATTCTGAATAGGTAATACAAATGGACAGAAAGGATCAAAATAAATCATATTTTGGCATTCATTATTGCTATAATGCGTTTATCTGTCAATAACCATTAGAGTACAAAAATAAAAAACAACGGTTACCCATTCAAATAAATTTGTCTAATTCGATTCGTATAATCAACTACCCATGCAACATGATACCATGTATTTGTTGAAATGGTCGTCGTACCTTTCGTGTCATCACCATAGAAACCGAAGTATAACAAATTATTTTTTGTTTGTAAAAATAATTCCATACCATTAGTACTTGAAATTGTTTGTCCAAAGAAGCATGAATCCTGCGTTGTACTTGCTGTCATTAGGAACCAAAATTCTATTGTCCATGATAGTTGATAAAAATTCATTATTTGACTAGAGGTTAGGCGTTGTGAGTTAGCATAAATGAAACTAATGGCATTATTCACATAACCAGTAACAAATGATTGATAGGTACCAGTCAGAGTATTAGATGAACCACTTGAATCAGTCAGAACCGAATCAAATGTGTAGAAAGCAATACGTGATGTATTAGAGACTGAAGTTTTAACACAAGTAGAATTACAGAGTGGAAGCGATGTTGTAGTAGTCATAGTAGTTGTAGTAACTGAAAATAAAATAGTTAGGAGCATACAGTTACATGCTGGTGTGAAACTTCTTTTTAGAAAAATTCCACAAAATACTCTACTGTAAATTGATATACAGAGTGTTCCAAAAATGCAATCCAAAAAAAAACGTAATTATTTTCACTATTCCTTAGCTAAACTTCAAGGTTCTTTACCAGTTGATCAAGGAATGTTCGAAGTTTTCGTATGAAAAGAAGTTTATGTGAAAAAATGATAAAACTGAACAGAAACGTTTTCCGTATATGTACTTACGAGAGTGAGTAAACACTATTGAGCTGTTTGTAATTGAACCAAATATTTACTAGAGGCTTGCTACGTCTCATTTTGTAGAAGTCAGATTGTTCTATAATTTCACATATTCAACTGTTTTACTTTACTTAAAGTTATGCCATAAGAAAATCATTTTTCGAAACTAACGTTCCCTGTGCTCTCTAGCTTCTACGATAGCCTTCCAAAAATTTTTGCATACTTCTGCTCTGTAGAGCTATCATCTTTGAATGAAACTCCATTAGTATTTTTTCATTTTATTAGTTAATTGTATCTAAAAAAACACTTTTATTACAGTTTTTGTACTTTCCTAGATGACATAGTATGCAACAGCCGCGGTTGAAGATATTCTTACTATCCAGTTATGTTTTAACAAAACGGAATAATAATTTTTTTTTATGTGAAAGGGGAAGTTATCTATGTTAGTTCAATATTAAAAATTATTTATATCTCTTTGAAAAAGTTTTGCAGTACATCATTTATTAAAAAAATGTTGCAAAAAACCTCAATTTAATCATAATAAAATCTTGTTAGCGCAGCCCCTTTAGGACTAAAATATGGAACTTACATATTCATATAACCATGTCTATCACATCTATGGGGTGTAGGGAAGGGAGCCCTAAAAACTTCGACTTCAAGCTTATACTCACTATTTTCTTCGAAAATATATGGGTGTGTGGGTGTGGATCGACGAAAATACGATCAGTACATCCACCCACACCCCACACCCCATACCCTGATCCACATCTCCAAAATTGAACTTTCTTACTGAGTATGATCAATGATAAAGAGTATTGGTTTAGAATCCAGGTAAATTGAATAGTGTAACTCATCATCTTTTAAGAAAATCAAACTAACGTGGAAAAATGAATTTTCACCACAGTGAATTACATGGACTTCTGATAGATATTAAATCTATAGGAGAAACAATTTTTTTGGTTTGTAAAAAAAGTAATGCCGATTTTATACTCTGAGATTTCTTTGTGAGAAGGCTCAATGACATGCATGAGATGAAACGTTCAAAGCTCCACAAAATAAATAGCTTTTTTTGTCGGCAATCTCCACTATAACAATTCAGCAGTATCAAAAAAAAAGATTTTCTTATTGAAACTTACTGATGACCCACACGAAACATGTTATTGCGACAATTATTTTAATTTTACTTCGATTATAGCTAGAGGTGTAAGCCGAAGGGTCAAACAGCGGCGGCGCCTATTAGGCTTTATGCTTTTCTACGCCGGCGGCGACTTTGACAATCAAAAAGAAAACGTTTTTGCTCCTAAAAGTCGAGAAAATGATCCATCGCATATGTATCGATGTCAACGACGGCGGCGCACCGGCTGAACTAACTTTTTCACAGCGGCGACGACTAAAAAATTCTTAAAATTATCTACGATACCGTGTTGGCGGCTTACACCTCTAATGACAACACCTACCGGGACATATTGCCAGAATTTATTGGAATTCTTCAATAAGTCCCGAGAAGTACTTTGAGATAAATCCCACATAATTTCTCAATACATACAATATGTGGGTGACAGTGAGAGTGAGAATGAAGATGAGAATACGAGTGTTGATGTGCTGCGATGTAATCATACTTAAAAATTTCCCATTGAATAGATAAATCCCGCAAAAGTAAATATCGGTAGTCCCCTTCGATTATTTCTATTTTTTTGTCAGTTTTGCAGAGAATTTATTACTAAATATTCTGATCGAAGAAATTAGTAATAAACAATAACAACTGAAAGAGATATTGTCAAAATACTAAGAACAAAAATTTATTTTAGTCCACACATCATCTATAAAGCGCAACCCAAAGAATAGTATGCAAAGTGTAAGACCTTTCATTCACGACCAGAACATCTCAGGCATAACGACTATCACATCCTCATCTGACTACATAAAATGAGGTCAAATCACTTCTACCTAACTCAGAACAGCCAATATGACTAGTACAATTCCAAGATTCAGAACTTTTAAGACACAGGGGTTTCGGTTCTATATCCAGGGCACTGATTTCGACCGGAACCGGTCGTATTCGCTGATTTTTCTAGCGTGTTGTCTGCCGAATCCACTGAGTTTCCCGCAGAATCAGACCAGAAAACACACCGAACTTGGAAGCAGTATTTTGGGTCGGAAACCCATCGTACCGAAGACAATTTTTTTCCAAGACAATCCCGAAACTGGAAATCGACAGAAAAGTATCGAAAAGCGAAGGAAACTGCGGGAAACAAAACAGAATAACACAAAGATCCGCCCGAAAACAATCCGGAACTTAGCGTATTCTTTTCAAACACAAGGAATTCAACTCTCGATTCCGACAGAATCCACCCATACATCAACAGTTTCCGAGACTCTTCCTGCGGGATCAATTCTATTCCTCCAATGCATCCGCTGAATTTCCTCCAGGATTCGTCCGGTTTCGAGCCGCATCTTCTCGATTAGAGTGCAGATTTTCTCGACAAAACCAATCCACCTCAAAAGAACATCACGGAGAGCACAATCACGATACCGCAAACAGGGATTTAATAAAACTACACAGCCATCAAACACAGACTGGAAGCGAAGAGTATCTTGTCGGAGTACCGAACTAAACCGCAGTAGACTCAGACAAATCACAACACCGTTCGAATGGAACAAACCGAGCAGTAGGGGCATCGAGCCTAACGCAACAATAAATCACCAAAACAACCAACCGAAACATTCACACCTCATAATCATAACCAAAGGATATGAGTGTGGGTGTGGGTGTGGGTGTGGGTGTGGGTAGGGTGTGAGTGTAGGTATGGCTATGACTGTGGATGCGGTAAAAAACCTACCCACACCCAAACCCTAAATTTGGATTGAAAGTGAACATTTCTACTGAAACAATGAACATCTCTCTGGAGTCTACAGGGCAAGTAAGTAGACGATAAGAAAAAGAAAAGACAGGGTGGTAAGGTATCAGGATGTGTAATCACATATTTCTGAAATCGGACATATATGCTGTGACCCCAATAGAAAAATCGCCATAGTTTCTGGTGTAACTCGTGTTTCTTCGTGGCAAAATAATTGTTTGTTTGTTGGACTCTAGAGATACTTGTTTGGCTATACATGGATGTGGACTTCCTTGAATAAAAGCGAGAAAAATATCCGATTCTACTTCGGATCTCAACTGAAAAAAATCAATGAGAAAAGGAAGGACAGTAGTTTCTTCTATGGCTGAGTCGTATCAATTCTTGCCTGAATATGGCCACGCCCGTGACAAATTAAAGCGCTGGTCGCTCCTACACCTACAAGGAACAGTATCAACTGAATGGAGCAAGTGTGTGCTTGTTCTTCATATTCAGTGAGAATTCTAAGATTTCTGAGACCCATTACTACTATCTGTTCCAGAAGTGAAGGCTTTCGGATGTTTCTTGAATAACTTTTGATAGGAACCAGGTAGAGACCTGCGGTTTTCATCTTTTGATAGCGAAGATCCATAGGCATCTTTTCTTAAGCAACGTCTTTTCTGAAACGATCTTTCAAAATCAATTTTTCAGAGGATCTTTGAAAAACCACTCTAGAACTTCAAACATTACTATGTAAACCTATTGATTTTTTTACATATTCGTAATCAGCATGAAAACCTGAGTAGATCTATGTCAAATTCGAACGTTTTCGAGAACTTTTTCTTTCGTCGAAAAATTGGTGCGCAAGGGGTGCCTCAAAAACTGAAGTGGATGAAAATGCCGTTTTTATTGTTTACTCGTTCACCATTTTGCATTTTAATATCATTTTACAAAGTTCGAAGTTGTTTCGAGCCGTCTAAGTGACTTTTTGACCCATTTTAGTTCTGAAGGCTCTCTAGGGCTCAGTTTTTCGACGAAAAAAATGTTCTCGAAAACGTTCGAATTCGACATAGATCTACTCAGTTTTTCATGCTGATTACGAATATGTAAAAAAATCAATAGGTTTACATAGTAATGTTTGAAGTTCTAGAGTGGTTTTTCAAAGATCCTCTGAAAAATTGATTTTGAAAGATCGTTTCAGAAAAGACGTTGCTTAAGAAAAGATGCCTATGGGTCTTGGCTATCAAAAGACGAAAACCGCAGATCTCTACCTTGTTTTTATCAAAAGTTATTCAAGAAACATTCGAGTGCCTTCACTTCTGAAACAGATAGTATTTCACATTTCATCAAATCCTTAGAAAATTGGTGAGATCTTTATTCTCACAAATGATATATTTGATTAGAACGACTCTACTTGTGGTTGTTGTTGTTGATGTTGATGTTGATGTTGATGTAGATGTTGATATTGATGTTGTTGCCGTCGTTGCTGTTGTTACCGTTGTTGTTGTCGCTGTTGTTACCGTTGTTGTTGTCGCTGTTGTTGTTGTTATTGTCGTTTTAGGGATGCCGATCACGGCAACAAGCATTGCAGAAATGCACGCGCCGAGAAGAAGAATAGCAAGTAGAGACACAAATAAGCAGATAGGTGAATATTGGCAACGAATGTGCTTAAAATAGCTAAGTGAAACATTTCTAAAACTTAATAATAAGAAATGCAAAACAATTGTTTACTGTTTCTTTTTATTTCTGTTCGACGCTTGGTGATGGATATCCTGAGAATTCATCCCATCTGATAATGACCCAGTTGTCTGAATTAATTTAAAAGATGAATATAGACAAAAGAAAACGGAATAAATAGTTCCATTTTCGTTTCAGTATTATCATCGAATCAAATAAAATTATTTGTAATAATAACTCAAATGCAAAATATAACCCATTGAGACAAAAATAATTTTATATTTTACTAATAGAAATGGAAATATCATCAGGACTAAGTCATTTTAGTTTCTACCAATAAATAATTATTGACCATTCGTTATCTTTCTAAAATATATTCTCGAGATTCCTTCAATCTATCATCTGATTTTTGATCAATCTCTATCTTTTAACGGAACCTGGAAAAGTTCAATGACAATATACGAACTAGCTAAGAAAAAGGCTATTGAAATACATATAACATGATAGTGTTTCATTGGGTTTTCAATCGTTATTTAGTACTTTCATTTTGAAACACTTTTTTTTCGACATAGTTGCTATGTAAATGAATACATTCTCAGTTTGTTTTATGCAAACGATGCTCAAAGGCAAACACTTTTCCTTGAAAATATCCCAAAATGCAGTTTTTGCACAACAGGATGCTAAAGTTCTCTAATTCTATCATCATTCTATCTTTTTCACTAAATTTTTTAGATATAAATTCTATTTCTTAAAATTAACTGTTTTATGGATCCAAATTACGTTGCCCATTGATCAAAGGAGAAAAAAGTGTAGAAAACATACATAAAAATCGTTTACTTCTAAAAAAAAACATTAGATTTTTATTAGAATGGTCATTCTCTCACGTCAGTCTGGAGAGTCACTTCATTAAGAGCTTAGCTAAAACAGTATATGGTCAAACATACTAGTTGCACACAAATATACTTATTAGGCTTAACAATTGTTGAACACTCTCTCTCTCGCTATCGAATTTTGTGTGAAACTAGAACTTTTGAATGTTTGTAAAATTCGACAAAGATGTATATATCTCAAATAAGAACTTGTTCATAGAAGGAAAACTAAACAATTTCCAGATCTTCAATAATAAATACTTAGGTGTATAGAATCTAATAATGAACATGCTCCTCATTTTGATATCTCACCTGTATTGGTGACTGGAAATATTGAGTAATTTTGGTGGCACTGTCGGCATGTATTCGATTGTTTACTGATTTACCAAAATTTTGACTGACAATTTGTTTGACAGATTTATTCTGGGGAGAGGCATCTCTCATATATTCCATCTTCCCTTCCTCCTCCTTTTCAATCACAGCAGCCTGGGATCTATCTTGATGATAATGCTCAGCCAAAATAGTTGACATCTATTTGCACAAAGAGAAAATATGAATAATCAAAGATTTTAAGAACAAAACCGGAAGCAAAATGTTTTGGCGATTAGCAGACCGATTCTTCCTCGGATGGATTTTATTTTTTGGTGGTCGAGTGGTTACATGGATAACAGAACGAGATCGCATATCTTTTGTCAATGAATGATGATACTAGATTGAATGACTCATCAGAATAGAGACAGAGATTGCAATGGTGAATTACTCACTTGATGAGAACACTTTACCGACAGATGGTACCGATAGCGGAGGATAACACAGAATATTGTGCGAATCTGCAAGTATAGTTACTAATACTGGATAAGAATGGTTACCCTGTGTTTTGCTATGTTTACCGACTTAATCTTGATTGTAGTTTACGATTGTGTTTGACAAGAAAATGACTGTTTGTAGTTCACTTCACTGATGCATCGTCGTATTATATATTGCAGACAGGAGAAAAAGAATTAATAGATAAATATGCATATTGTAGGTTTCTTCAGAATGAGCAGATGTATGTTATACGAAGGCTTCTTGCATAGAGAGACCAGGCACCTATATTTCATCAAATCAATTTTCTAATGAAAAAATTGAATTAAGATCTTTTTCTTTTTTTACATCTAATAGAAGGTTATGAAGTTTATATGCATAAAATTGCTGCACAAGCGAGAGTTAATTGAAAATGCCACTTGAACCCCCCCCCCCCCCTTTTTTTTTTCCTGGCGTCTCACTGACAATAATCAGATTTTTTTTTTACTTTTGTATGCAACATGCAAAGAAAAATCGTCAGCTTATTGTCACCTCAAATCACTGCTCTTTTAATCCTACGTGACTTGCTGTAGGAGACCTGTAGGTGATAACTAAAATCATATGGCAGTATATTTGAGTAGTAAAGAGCCAAATCAGTCCATGGTATTTTCGATTTAAAACTGAAATTAAGAATAGATATTCACAAATAGTTTTCAATAGTAGAATAGAATCAATGAAACTTTCTTTCAATTGAGATATGCAACTATTTTATTTCTCAATGTGTAAACATTGTGATTAAACTCAACGATATCAAGTGAACTTGACTTTAGCATACTGTAATCATATGCGTTGAAAATCAATCAAAAATCTACCACGCCGATAATTCGTTGCCGATCATTTCGACTTCAGTTTATATGTTGTATAAAGCAAAAAGAAAATAATTAAATCGCAAGAAACACCTCTTGTTTGGCTTTTTATTCAATGCAACACACAAATCAATCTGCGGAATAATAAGTGTTAATGTCAATAATAAAATATAGAATTGTATTGAAATTGAATTGCGTTTGAAATACTAAGGTCTAGAAGAGAAATTAAGCAAATGAAAAAAATTGTTTTATCAGTTTTGGGCTCTTTCCTAGACTAACATCTCAGCTAATAGAGTATAGGAAAAGCCAGAATTTTCACATCTGAAATGAAAATAAAGCTAAGCTCTAAACAGAATATTCGACAACATTTTCTATCCCACACTTTCTTTCATTTTTAGTTCAAACTTCAAAACACGCATTAATGAAAAATGAGCATCATCAATTGCTGAAAATCAGATTGTGAAAATCTTTTTAGTATTACACTATATCAAAATTCTATATGAACAAACTGAATTTTAAGTTTTACAATTTTTGGTTTATTTTATTTCGTAGATTTTTTTTCTGCAAATTCAATTCATTTTCAATTCAATTCTACGTTTTATTGTTGTGATCGAAGATTGATCCTTATTCCGAAGATTGAATCGTATGTTGCACTGAGTAAGAAGGCAAAAAGAAGCATTTCTTTCAATTTCATTATTTTTTCCTTTTACTTTGGTGCGATGAATTTGTTTACTCTGAATAGACCAGCAACGAAATGCGTTCCGACGAATTATTGTGCGTCTAATTAATCTAACAATGTATTTTCTAGCTTCTGAAAGAAAAGACTCTTTTGTAGTTTTTGGGATTTATGCCCTGGACACCTGAGAATTGGGTGTGAAGGGTGTGGGTATGGGTAAATGTAGATGACAATAGCCAAACTACCATCCCCCACCCACTCACACCTACACCCACACACATCCACAACCATACACTCCACCCACCCACACCCACACGCACACGCACACGCACACCTACACGCACACGCACACCCACACGCACACGCACACCCACACGCACACCCACACGCACACCCATACCCACATCCACACTCACTCGCAACCACATACCGCACCTACCCACACCCGACACCCACCCACAACTACACAGCCACTCGCAGCCACATACCGCACCTACCCACACCCCACACCCACGCCCACCCACAACTACACACCCCACCTACCCACATCCACCCACACACTCACACACTCACACACCCACACCCGCACCCACCCACACCCCACACCCATACCCACACACCCACACCATCAAAAGTATCGCTCTTAAACACACTGCAACTCTGACTCAACTTCCCAATCTCAAAACACAAAAACAATGAGGATCCTCCTCAAAACTAACATCTCAAGAATTTTATTTTTGCAGAAATACAACCTAAAACTGCTAAAATCTGTTTTTTAACTTTTCAATGTTTCCTTTCATAAGTACCAAAAGAGGATCAGTAGAAGGCACCGACTTTCTCAAAATCTCAAGTGATGCTTCGTACGATGAAAGTGCTTTCCAATATTCGCCCATGTTCCAATACACCATACCGATATTGTTGTAGGAAGTAGCCAAGTCGGGATGATTCGGATGGAGAGCTATTTTGTCGATTTCAAGTGATCTTTCATACGATGAAAGTGCTTTCGAGTACTCGCCCATCTTATCATACACCATAGCGATGTTGTTGTAGGAAGTAGCCAAGGAGGGATGAT
>CAJNOL010003945.1:0-18436 GCA_905250125.1 Rotaria sordida | reverse complement strand
GATGAAGAAATAATTGTAGATGAACGATCAGTATTCGACGAAGCTGTCCTATTAAGTGATTCATCAGGAGATAAATCATGTAATTCGATGATACTTAGGTCTGACCAAAAGTTCTGACAACATTATATAAAAATATAAAGGTAAGTAGACAGCTTTAATTTTATTTTATCAAATATTGAGGACAGTTGCCATGATTATTTATACCAAGTTCGAACCTTTCCAACAGTTTGTTAAAAGTTTTTTTGGAAAAAAATTTTTAGATATAGCACGAGCTTATCATGTTTCATTTATTTAATCAGTTAAACTACATTTAATAGAATTAGTTAGCGAAAAGTTACATAGTATCAGGCCTGGCGAATATGATAGATATGATATTATATTGATGACTTCTTCTGTGATGCAATTAATAACATTAGATGAGTATGAAGTCAACGATGACCGTCAAGCAATTTTGTACATTATGAACCTGATGTCTCTGTTTGTTTCCATATTTGATTAATAAAATGTTTTGGAGAGCGTTCAGCCTAATACTTGTGACTTACAGTCTTGCCTTTATCTACATTCAGGAGTATTTGATTTAAAGAATATACCAAACAAAGCATTTTCTAAAATCTTTATTCATGAACAATAGTCTTTGACGATTCATCTTCAATAACCCAGCCAGCATCGGATAACTTATGACTAACCTATCTAAAATAAATCTATATCTCATCACTAGTAGTACTAGAATGCAACAGATATGATCGAACAAGATTTTGCTAACTTTTCACAATAAATGAAATATGATTAGCTCATGCGGTATCCATGATACCTAAAATTTTTTCGAAAAAAACTTCAAAAAACTTTTAACTAATCGTTGGAAAGGATCAAACTTGGTATAAATAATCATGGCAACTGTCCTCAAAATTTGATAAAATAAAATTAAAGATATCTCCTCATCTTTATATTTTTATATAATGTTGTCAGAACTTTTGGTCAGACCTAAGTAGTAATTCACAAAAAAATTCAAACGATAATTCTAAATATAAAATAAGTTTTAGTCCAGTTATTCACTTAATATAAATTGATAGTAGAAGTTGCGTATGACAGACGATAAAGAAAGAAACAAACAAATGATAGACAATCTTGTACATAATAGGATGAAAGTAATGAACCAATCAATATGTACTTTGTACTACATACCTATACTAAGGACATCCCGTGATAAGTTTTGACGATCTTTCATCACACCCGAAAAAAAATGTTTACCCGCCCGAACCCGTGTATTTCATACCCGCTCCGCCCGAGACCCGTGTCATTTAAAAAAATTATTACCCGCCCCGCCCGCCCGCGTGCCGGAAAATACCCGCGCCCCGTTAATCCCGTGTTTAATTCAATTTTTCTTCCCCGCCCGCCCGTCGCCACGTGGCCCCGCGGGGCCCGCGGGGTGAACCCCGTGGACCGCACATCTCTGATTCACTTTGTGATTGTCGACAAGCACGTATTTTTGTGGTTGTTCTTTTAAAAACATTTTTATATTTGACGAATTACATTTAATATTACTCGATGAGCAATGACTGAGAGATGAAGAAATAATTGTAGATGAACGATCAGTATTCGACGAAGCTGTTCTATTAAGTGATTCATCAGGAGATAAATCATGTAATTCGATGATACTTAGGTCTGACCAAAAGTTCTGGCAACATTATATAAAAATATAAAGGTAAGTAGACAGCTTTAATTTTATTTTATCAAATATTGAGGACAGTTGCCATGATTATTTATACCAAGTTCGAACCTTTCCAACAATTTGTTAAAAGTTTTTTTCGAAAAATTTTTTAGATATCGCACGAGCTTATCATGTTTCATTTATTTAATCAGTTAAACTACATTTAATAGAATTAGTTAGCGAAAAGTTACATAGTATCAGGCCTGGCGAATATGATAGATATGATATTATATTGATGCCTTCTTCTGTCATGCAATTAATAACATTAGATGAGTATGAAGTCAACGATGACCGTCAAGCAATTTTGTACATTATGAACCTGATGTCTCTGTTTGTTTCCATATTTGATTAATAAAATGTTTTGGAGAGTGTTCAGCCTAATACTTGTGACTTACAGTCTTGCCTTTATCTACATTCAGGAGTATTTGATTTAAAAAATATACCAAACAAAGCATGTTCTAAAATCTTTATTCATGAACAATAGTCTTTGACGATTCATCTTCAATAACCCAGCCAGCATCGGATAACTTATGACTAACCTATCTAAACTAAATCTATATCTCATCACTAGTAGCACTAGAATGCAACTGATATGATCGAACAAGATTTTGCTAACTTTTCACAATAAATGAAATATGATTAGCTCATGCGGTATCCATGATACCTAAAATTTTTTCGAAAAAACTTCAAAAAACTTTTAACTAATCGTTGGAAAGGATCAAACTTGGTATAAATAATCATGGCAACTGTCCTCAAAATTTGATAAAATAAAATTAAAGATATCTCCTTATCTTTATATTTTTATATAATGTTGTCAGAACTTTTGGTCAGACCTAAGTAGTAATTCACAAAAAAGTTCAAACGATAATTCTAAATATAAAATAAGTTTTAGTCCAGTTATTCACTTAATATAAATTGATAGTAGAAGTTGCGTATGACAGACGATAAAGAAAGAAACAAACAAATGGTAGACAATCTTGTACATAATAGGATGAAAGTAATGAACCAATCAATATGTACTTTGTACTACATACCTATACTAAGGACATCCCGTGATAAGTTTTGACGATCTTTCATCACACCCGAAAAAAAATGTTTACCCGCCCGAACCCGTGTATTTCATACCCGCTCCGCCCGAGACCCGTGTCATTTGAAAAAATGATTCCCCGCCCCGCCCGCCCGTGTGCCGGAAAATACCCGCGCCCCGTTAATCCCGCGTTTAATTAAATTTTTCTTCCCCGCCAGCCCGTCGCCACGTGGCCCCGCGGGGCCCGCGGGGTGAACCCCGTGGACCGCACATCTCTGCTTCCTAGTTCGTTCATCTATATATGGTTTCTGTTTGGAAAATAAAATTGACGTTGTTTATTGACCAGTTAGATCAATCTTCCGCTAACATACACTAATGTTAAAACACATAATATTACTGTACATGTAAGCTCTCGCTAATTTACGAGAAAAAAAAATTCGGAGTTTTTCGGAGTCGGAGTCGGAGCCATTAACAATTTTCGGAGTCGGAGTCGGAATCGGAGTCATTAAGAATTTTCGGAGTCGGAGTCAGGTCGGAGTCATTAAGAGTTTTCGGAGTCGGAGTCGGAGTCGGAGTCAAAAAAGTTTGACTCCACAGGTCTCTAGTGAGGGTGTGTGAGTGTGGGTGTGGGTGACTGTGTAGATCAGAAGAAGAATGACACCCACACCCACACCCAAGAAAATCTTTCTTTATTTTTTTTCATCAGGTAGTGAAATTTTGACAATTTTTGAAAAACAGAGGTTTTTCGTAAAAATGAAATAAAAAATTAATGGCAAGTCCGATCGAGCTCATTCAAACGGCGACTGATAGTTTAACATCCATTCGATTTGCAGAGCACATAAACATAAAAATGATTTTCTGAAACTTTTTTGCTACAAAAGATTGGGGTGGGTACCCTTAATACAGAATGTTCTGATGAGTGTTTATTTAACTAAATAACACGAAATTCGTCGGTGAAATATATTCTGCATTGATCTTTATTTACAAGCACACTATTTCAATCAATAAAAACATAATTTCGACCAAGATCGGTTTCTGAAAAGTAAAAGTTGAGACTAACAGATTAAACTTGTCTTTTTTTCTACTTGAAAGATAGTTGAGTCTGTTTTTCGTACATATCAAGTACTGCATTTTTTAAAATGTTAAGATTTTTTTCGTAATATGGAAGTGCTTTTGAGTCTTCACCCATTTTGCGATACATCATAGCAATGTTGAGGTACAAAGAAGCCAAATCAGGATGAGTTGGTGGAAGTGATTGTTGTCGAATTTTAAGTTCTTTTTCGTAATATAAAAGTGCTTCTGGGTATTTACCCATTTTGTCATACACTATACCGATCTTGTTGTAGAAAGCGGCCAAATCAGGATGATTCAGAGGAAGTAATTGCTGTTGAATCTCAAGAGTTTTTTCGAAATATGAAAGTGCTTTTGGATATTCACTTATCTTGTCATATACCACACCAATCTTGTTGTAGGACATAGCCAAATCAAGATGATTCGAAGGAAGTAATTGTTGTAGAATTTCAAGGTTTTTCTCGTAATATGAAATTGCTTTTGAGTATTCACCCATTTTGTCATACACTCCACCGATGTTATTATAGGACATTGCCAAATTAGGATGATTTGAAGGAAGAGTTTTGTTGTAGATTTCAAGTGATTTTTCATAGAAACTTATTGCCTCTCTATATTCTCCTTGACCATCTTTGGCCATTCCAAGTTGATCATAAATGTTTCCCTTTTCACTCTCATTGGTTGTTTGTTCAAGCATGATTTCATAAACTTGTTGAGCCTTATTGAATTGACATAATTTAAGTAGCAATTCACCCAATCGATGCCATCCTTTGGTGTTCGGTAAAGTCTCTTCTCGAATACAATCAGTAAGCATACGAAGATCCTTGTCATTGTCACTTATAAGTGTCAACTCCACCTGGAAAAGACGATTATTTTCACTCAATGGTTTAATATCAATGATGCGAAAAACCGACGGCATGGAGAAGAGTACTTCATCTTCCTCTTGAAAGCCATTAATTGAAATGAAGGGTGTTGTTGATTTAGAAGGATCGATTGTCATAACAAAAAGAATTCCCACCAAATCTGGATTAGGCAAAGCATGATGAGCGAAATCGAGGGATGTATTACGATTTTTACTGGTGAATAGGAAGTTGTTGAATGACATGAGACTACCTTTGGTCTTCTTCATCTGCTCGAAATCTGTCTTAGACATACCTTGTCCACGATAAACCGTGAAGATTATATTGGTATGGGAACCACCATGTTGTTCATTATGTAGATGTTCGATGTGTCGATGGAGGTCACCAATAAAAAAACTCATCTTAATAATGATATTCATATCCATTGTTCGAAGGCAACGATTGAGCATTGGATATAAAAAACAGCCGCATGTGTACCACCAAATCGGTGTATTATCATGGTAATTTTGTTCAAATTTTTTGATGTTATTCAATTCATAATCATTGTCGGTAAATATAACACGACAGTAATCAATAAACTCATTGATATATTCTTGTTTGAAATCGATGCATAATAGAATTTCTTTGAGGATATGTGTATACATGAATGAACGATCCAACAGGTACAAATTTTTCTTGAATATATCACCATTGGTGGCCATGAAGCTGGTGGATATGGCATTTTGTTCGCATCGATGTGCTGCTTGTTTAAGGGCTTCACAGGTCGATGCGATATCTGTGAAGACACCTATAATTTTGGTCCATTCTTTAGTCCATCGTTCATCGCGCTTTTTATTGCCACAAAAAATAAAAATTGAATCTACTTGGGACATATCGTGAACCCGAGACATAATATGTTGTCCAAGTGTACTTGAAATAATCATACAGACCTTGTTATTGTTGATGGTTTTGATGAATTGTATGCATTGTTCACCATCCGTAAATGTGTAGATGACATTGACAGCACACCGCAGTTGGGTGACGGTGTTGTGACAACCGGCGCTTTTGTCGTCAATATTGCTGTCCAACCAAACCAGGAGAACATTCTGCACCATTGGGATGTTAGTCCGTGGACGTGCAATTGTACCCGTTGACAGAGCAGGTATTTTTGCTGTTTTTCCTGCACCACCAGTTGTGTCAGCTGGTATTGACTTTTCGTTGCCCATTGCTTGTTGCGTAGATAGTGTTGATTTGAAATGTTTGAAAAACAAATGCTAGTGAGACAATGAAAAGAGTGTCGCATTTTATAGTTATCAACTTCTTTTCTCAATTCTTCTCTATGACGTCATTCTTGTTTTTTCTTTCTTTTATCACTAGGTAAGTTTGTCCTTTTTGTTTACAGGATGTGTGTATCACGAAAAAGCAGAGATATCAACGGAGACACCAATGTGATGAAGGTGAGGGCGTGGGGGTGAGATAGAGTTACCAAAACATGTTTCTGCTCTGCTAAAGGCTTCATCAGTTGGCTTTAATCTCAGAATTATATATCTGTATGATTTAAAAGGAATGGGTCTTAGATTCATCAGTTCAATTCAGGTGTTTGGCAAACTGATTGATCTATTGATGAATTTGATTTCTGATCATTTTATTTTTCTACAGAATATTAATAAAAGGAATTATTGAAAAATGATTTGATCAAATCGATTTAAATTTAGTATTAACATTTGAATATATTCTTAAACAACTTCTTAGTGAATCGACTTTAACAATAGCAAATTTCTTTTCTTTCATTAAAGTTCTTCTTGCTTATTATCTAAAAATAACAGCAGAGAATTCAAAAAAACACATTTATCTGATGATTTCTTTAAAACAAAATTCAACAACATCAATTTTTATTTGTTACAATTAATATTATATGTTATCCTATATGATAAAAAAAAACATCATTTATCATCACATTACAATTGAATTAAGTCTTATACATAAAATCGATATAGCTAATCATGATTATTTTCGTTAACAAAATGCAAATTATTTCAAATTTATTAACAATAAAAACTTATCATATTTCTAACGAATTTTATTACCTAATTTAAAAAAATACTTGATTCTAATATACAATCTGATTAACATTCATTAATTAATTATATGAAACAAATTTTAATTATTTTATTTCTTAAAAAATCTATTGAAATATCAGCAATTGATTGAACAACAAAATGTCTTCGTTCATTAACTGATCAAATCAATTGACCATTAGGTAATTGAGATAAACAATAAAAATTAAATAATATTTCATGTCGAATCATAAATTATTCTAAAAACAACAATTGTTACTGATAAATCTCTATGTTTTATTTTTATCTTTTGTCGATTGAAATCTAAACGATATATAATTTGAAATGATTATCCAACATGTGAATGTAATCGATGCCTATATAATCAATCATTTTCTTACACACCTTATAGCCAAGCAGAAGAAAAATGTTTATGAATAGATGATTTATATAAAACTGATTCATGCCCACTACGATGTATAACAGCTGTTTTTCGTTAAACTTTCATCAGAACAAAATAGAAAACCTATATTTCCATATAAGGTATATACAGTAAAATAAAATGATAAAGTATTCACGACATATATATATATATATGGATGAATTGTAAAATTATTGTACCATTCTGTAATAAAAAATGGACGAAAATAAAATTTTCGAGTTTTTGATAACAGTAGGGTGTGGGGTGTGGGTGTTGAAGAAGCAAAAACAAACCCACACCCACACCCTCACCCTTTGAATCCACTCTCAGGTACTATTTTATAAATTTTCGAAAATTTTGATGAATTTTAGAGAATTCTATTTAACACTTAATGACAATATATATTACCATTAAAGATTCTCTTTTTTAGTATTAATTAATGTATCTTGATTAGATCTGTTAAATGCACCATGATAGAACAAGATTCTCAAATATGAATTGTGTCTAAAAGAAATCTCTAATGTGTTATATTGAACTCAAAAATAGACAAAAATAATCATTGTTATGAAAATTTTTTATAATCTTTCTCTAAATAACTCAACAAGCTAATATGTGGAAAGGTTATTTAGTTTTTGCGCATAAAGAAGATCACTATCACGCAAAATAGGTTCACATAGGTGGAAAATAATAACTACTTGTTATTTGATATTAATTTTTTAATTGTAAGATTGTGTAAAATTATTTTTGTATATATTGTACATTCACTATTGTTACTGTTGGTATATAATTTAATTCTTTTACAATTATAAATAAATATTTAACTACATTTCAATCTCACGAGGTCAGTTTTTTTTGCATTCCGTACTACTCATCAAGTACGAACGAAAAAAATCATTAGAGTGTCTATTCTCTTTTCTCTTTCTTCGTGGGTGAAAGAGTAACTATATCACGTATACACTATATGTGTGATATTATCTTTCGTTCTTGCTCTGATTTTGCCTTAGAACAGAAAATGTTAAACATTTTTCGGCCTATAATTAATTTATATAATGTACAAAAAGAGGGGTCCTCCCGTATTGCATAGCAGCTATTTGCTTATCGTATTTTTCGTTGCAACTTTACTATACTCAGCAGGTAGGAACGAAACACATCACTAGAGAGCCTATCATCGTTTCTCTTTTTGCCGAGGAAAAGAAAACAGTTGTATCACATAAACAATATGTGTGTGATATTGCTGCTCGTTCTTGCTTTGATTTTAATTTTAGAAGAGAAAATGATAACTATTTTTATATCTATAATTAATTTATATAAAATATACAAAAAAAAGGGTCTTCCTGTGTTGCGTAGCAGCTACTTGTTTATCTTCTTTTTTTTATCGTTGCCATTTACCATACTCATCAGGTAGGAACGAAATACATCATTATTCACAAACGACCCATTCGAAGTGATTCAAAGGTTTTGATCTGATACTTTGCCCACAAGTAGGACTAGGTGAGACTAGAAGGCATCTAAAATAATAAGAACCCATATGCTTTCATTCCAAAGTTATAACTGTTTTACTCGTTTTGCTCAGTGTAAGGTATTTACCGAAAACAATTGGATGACAAAATTCTATAGGTCTCAAGATCTTTAGAATATCCTAAAAGTTTCAGCGCAAACAGATGGTCCCTTCCCGAGATAATGAATATACAAGAAATATCTATATTTTACAGAGATGTGAGAAATACCGAATTTTCTTGTAAAACAATAGCTCTTATACAGCTATTTTTTGTTGTGCAAATGCAGCTTTTAGCACATGTAAAAGCTCTTCTCACTGAATGATAGTCTTCAAAAACATGGCATAGGAATAGAGTGTTAAAGAAAATATTTTTACACTCCTACAATGACAATGTTTTAACTTTGATGTCTGAGTTTATAGACTAGATAAAGTTCTAGTTTTTTTTTTATGTATTCGTATTCGACATAAAAAGGTGCCGTTTCTAATAAAAGACAAAGATAAAATTTTAGAATAGATGAAAAGTCCTCTACAAAATCGAAAATTCTTCTCTCAACTAGTTGAAGATCATGATTCCATTCGTGCAAACTTTTGGAAAATTCTGCATCCTTGAACGTTCACCGAAAACAGACTGAAATTGCTGATGACTTAAGCGACATTAGAAGACGATATGATATATCAGTTAGAATCGAAAACATGTTTTTCTATTCTGAGGCAAGCAGAACATCAGATTAAAAACGATCATTAGTGCAAAAAATCAGCCGAATACTGAATACTTGGTCCGAGTGTAACTCTTCATAGCTACATTTGAAGTGCTTAGTTCTGTCACATGAAATACTCATTTCGATGCGCATTACCATTCCACATAAAACAGTTAGGAATTCTATAGAAAACAGGTCTTAAGGATCGATTTACACTCTGATCAGTCTCGTCCTTTGCTGTATGTCCGATCGAAAATAATGACTCAATATTATTATGTACGTTTCGAAATTTTGAGCAAATTTAAATTACTGATTTCGTTTCTTTCATTAATTCAAATCTGTTCAACGATGATTTTTGTCGTTTGATTCGTTGATTAAGTGCTCCAAAAAGAACTTTTGTATTTTTCGACTTCTTGAGTTTGACCAGATCATTTTGTAAGAAACCATCATTATATATAATAAAAAAGTAGTCGAAATCATTGCATATGTTTCCCTATATTTCGGTGATTCTGCACTGTTTCCATGAATTATCCATTGGTTTCATCCTTCAGTTAAAGCTGACGTAATTGCAAAGATATAAGCATTGAAAGTATTATTTGCATATTATTTATGGTAGAAACGAAGTGCAATGATGATGAGTCCATTATCTGTATGATAAGTATGTCAATAAACTTATTTATCCTTTTTTCTTCCCAATCTTAAAAGAGAAACACATCAATAGTATGTCAGCTCAGAAGAAAAAGTTATTCCTATTGATCGTCATGTCTATTTACTTTCTTTTCAATAAAGTTGGATGTCAAAGCATATTTATAGATGATTTGACGTACGACATGATTAAAACGATGTGATCTCTCAGAGAAGAAAAAAGTGTGAGTTCATTACTTTCAGCCTTCCCCTCTCTTGACTCTCCTGCTTTTTATTCACGAAACTTATCCGAACACAAAGCGCTCGTCATATCCAATATGAAAGACTAAGCAAGGGAATAGAATAAAATACCAACAGCTCATCAGGATGCGAACACAACAGTATGAAACAAGGCAACACCAGAAAGGAGAACAATGGCACAAGTAAAAATAGCAGCAAAAACATATCGACAAACAGCGTATCGTCACGTCCCGGGGAAGTCTAGAATTGGATGCGGAACGAGATTCTGACAATGAAGGTTTTAATAAGTTTATTGCTTACTTTCTTTGGTAGAATTACAAAAAATACTTGCAAACAGAACAGTTACATTGTAAAGACAATCTAGCTCCCTAGTAGTACTTCCTGAAAACATAGAACTTCAAAAGAAATTTATATAGAACTGTCCTAACAGTATAGGACTGTTTTGTTCATACTAAAATACTGTTTAGAATAATTTTAAAATACAAGTGTCTTGTATACAGTCATATGTCATTTTCTTGTGAAGATCGTAACTGAAAATGGAATTCGTTCGACATATAGAGAGAAAGCATTAAGTCTATATAGAAGTAATAAAAGACTTTTTAAAAGCTTTTCATATATAATCCAACAAAATTTCTCTAAAATCATTGGTCACATTCGATATAGGTTACAAAAAAATACCATCAAAAGACGAAAACAATAAGAAGCCATTTAAGGGTACTCAATATTTTTTATAAAAAAAAAATCTGATCCGATCAGGAAAGTTTTGTTGATTTGCTGGGAGCAGTTTCTGAGTCGAACAAAAGAGTACCTTTAAAATATATAGATTACATGAAGTTCTTAATAATCTACTTATTCAAGAGATTTCATAGACTTATGAAAATACTTTCTTTCATTCTACTTCGATTTAAACACATCATCTCTCTGAATCTTATTAAATGGCCTTCTGATTGTTTAATCTCTGAAAAGTGTTGACTTCCCAAGTCTAGAACTTAATCGACCAAATGATATAGAAGCTCAACTTCCAGAATAGTTTGAGAACTCCTGATCCATAAGTGTGAAAACAAAAATAAATTGATTTTTTCTAAAAATATTTCGTATAAAAGTTTGGAAAATATTTTGAGGATACACTAGTTCGTAGTTTAAATTCTTATTCTTGTTCTTCTTTTATAGTTAATACACAAAGTACATCAAAAATATATTCATATTTGTTTAAAATTTGAATTTTTTTTTGTTCTCATCATAATGTTATCATCATCCTCATCAAATAATGATAACGATGATTCAAATATTGTTGATTTATTATATAATTTATGTAAAGAAAATGAAGTAGAAAAAGTTCAAAGTATTCTACCATGCATTGATGATATAAATATTATAAATAAAATTCAAAGCTCAACTGGTATTATGGACATCAACATATGGTACAACTTTTATTAGAATATGGAGCTTTACATTCCATTAGAAATTTACGACACAATTTAACACCTTACGAAGAAGCATGTACAGATGATATAAAACAGCTATTTGTAGAACATCATAAATTATTTTCAAATAATGATTTTGATTATGACTATATTGAATGGTCAGTAGTAGGTGATGATCTTCTTGGAAAACGACGTGAATTTCGTCAAGCTATTGATTTATATAAAACCTATGATAATCATCATTTAATATCAAAATTAGTAGCTGAAGTTATTTATTATTATTTAAATGAATATTTAATAAATGAAAGTAATGATAATAGTAATTCAGAAGATCAAATTACTCGTCAACAAATTGAAATTATAGAAGAATATTTTAAAGAAGCTATAGAAAAACAAGATTATTTAACATATTTTATAAAAGCTTATACATTAACAAATTGTTTTTATAAAATCTTAAATAAACATTTAGCTCTATATATAGTACAATATTTTGATACAACAAAAAATTTTTCATCAAATTATCGTCTTGTAAATTGTCTAGTTCATATTGTTACACTTTTAATATATCATCCAAATTTATCTCAATATCAATATCAAGGTTTATGTTATCGTGGTATGAGAATAACACAAAATGATTTAGATCAATATCTTTCAAATCAACATATATTAAATCGTTCATTTTTATCAACATTAATTGATTGTAAAGTAGCTGAAATGTTTGCTGGTGAAGGTCAACAATCTCAAGTGAGATATACTCCTAAAGATCATTGTCCATTACAATATTCATGTTTATGTCAATATTTAATAAAACAAAATTCAACAGCTATCAATATACAAAGTTTATCAACAAGACCAGATGAAAAAGAAGTTTTAATTCTTCCGTTTACTGTTTTTAAAGTAATAACAATTAAACAAAATTATCTTTATGATCCAAAAGCATCAATTTCAATTGAAATTGAATTAGAAGAATGTGAAGATCCAAATGATAATAAAAATGAATTAGAAAGTAAGATATTTTTTCTTTACGTATCGCGAAAAAAAAATTAACTCTTTCAATTCTATTAAATTTTCAGATAGTGAAACATCAAGAATATCATCAACTAATGATGATATAAAAGATATTGAAAAATATCAAAAATTCAAACAACGAAAACGTCGTCTTTATGGTATCATTGGATTTTTGGTGTTCGCTATTCTTCTGAGTTTAACTCTTGTATTAATTTTTATGTTTGTTATTCGAAAAGATTCTATGAAAAACACTACATCCATGGCAACGTCTACTACAGAAATGGTTACTGATGACAATGATACATTACCACAAGGTAAAAGTGAGATAATAGAAAAGTTTCTAACAAACTACAATATGAAATCTCCTTCCAATTATGCTGAAATCTATGTATTGTAGCTTTTAAACATATTAATTAAAATTCACTTTTTCCTCCTTATTGGCAATTAAAGCCATTGACTTTGATTTCAGGTTGTCTAGTGAAATCACTAACTCTATATTTCATAGACCTCAAAGAAGCATGTAAAATTGATTTGTCAATTAACAAATTAATAAAACTTGATAAATTTAGAGTAAACTATTCTTTGCAAAAAAAGAAAAATACTAAAAAATTTTATTCTCTGTTGAACAAGTACAAAATCGATATGTTTGATGTTCACTTCTTGTAGGTTGTCCCAATATATTAAAACGTTCAAGTTGGAATGCACGTCTATATACCAATCGTGAAAATTTAACGACATTACCGGTTCCAAATATTGTTATACACGAATTAGAAGATTTGAATTCAATTATGAATCAACAAGATTGTATTACTCAAATAAAAGAACTTCAAAATTATGACATGGATACACAATATTATGCTGACATTGGTTATAATTTTCTCCTGTGTGGTGATAATGGTGATCAACAACAAATTTATACAGGCAGAGGATGGAAATTTGTTGGTGCACATTGTATAAGTTATAATAAACGATCATTGGGTAAAAATGAATTTCTCTTTTAACTTTCTAAAGCAACAGATCTTAGATTTTTATCAATTTCATCTTATCATACACTCAAAAACGTTTTTGTAAAATAAAAAAACTCATAAAAAGTTTATGAGAGTGTAACAATCTGCAAAACCCTTTAGGCACGTATCAAAATTGTTAATGTAGCCTTGAATGTTTATTAGAATAGCCAATGTATCCTTGAAGAGTACATTGAGAACTTTAATGTGCACCTGAAGCGTTTATAGCTCATTGCACTTTTATAAACCTATTATAGATTTTTTTGAGTGTAATAATTAAAACTTTGTATGAATTTTGATGTAAATGGTTATAAGGCCAGTCTATAAAAAGGTCATAAAAGCTTGATGATTCAATATTTTTGAAAACGGCTTGCATCAAAATTCATAAAACTATGGCTTCTAATACATGTCTTAAAGTGAGCAAGATTTGATAATTTTCATAGAACATGCTTCTTGAGCATTGGTAATGGCTTATGTGCACTGACTTGCAAGAATTTTTGTTGTTAAAGTGTTCTATTGCTTCTCAAGTTAGCGTTTCGAGATTTTCAATCATGTTCTTTTGTTATTTGAAAGGTATTTGCATTATTGGCAATTATACCAGTATAAGATCTTTAAAAACATTTAAATCATTAATTCAATGTGGCATTATGAAAAATGATATTATGAGAAATTTTACACTTGTTGGACATTTTAATTCAACAAAAATTTATGAATATTATCTGGAATATTTTAGAAATGATACCGATCTTCAATATAGTAATCAAGCCAGCAAAAAACAGTTTACTTGTCCAGAGTAGATGCCTCATTCGAGCTCGAATACAAATAAAAAATTTGTAAATAAAGGTTTCCATGTTGAAATAGCAAAAAAAGCAAAAGAGAATGTGGATGGGTGGGATGTAGGGTGGAGTGGGTATCGATGTAATGTGTTTTGTTACTCTGACTCACACTTACAACCACACCTTTGTCAGACAAGTTGGTCATTTCATCTGAAACTCACAAAATATTGTCATAGTAGGGTGTGAGGTGTGGAGTGTGGGTGAGAATGTGGGTGTGGGTGCGGGGTGGTGTGGGTCTTCTCTTCACATCCACACGCAAATCAAGTCTCTCTTTTTAGGACATACGACTGATGTCAAGAGTCCTAAATTTCTCTTACTTTTTTCTGTTTTCTTCTTATGTCCGTTTTTTTTCTTTCTCCTTTTCTGTCATTCCTTCTCTTGTGTAGATTTATTTAATAAATAAATCGTTGGTACCAAAAAAAAATGTAAAAAATGGAATACATAATTGTTCTTTTACAACTTTGGAGCAATAGAAGCAGTAAATGTTTCACATCTTTATTTCGAAGCTACAGTGAAATAGTGTTTTTTGTCACTCAAGAGATGAAGAGTAAACAGTAAGTCATTATCAATGAATATTTTAGTAATGCTGATTCAGATGATATCATAACATTTCAATAGAGTTGTGTATTATTTTTCCAAGTTCTTCTTCGTTCTACTAATATTGGTCTCGGCTTTAATCAAATGATCATGATTTGGTGAAAAAATTTTCCGATAAATGTCACGCGCTTTTTCATAATATTCAAGCGCCTTTGAATAGTTTTCTTTAATATCGTACAATGCTCCTATATTGTTGTAAACCGAGGCAATGTCTTGATGATAACCAGGTAGAACTTTGAGTCGGATATTCAGAGCTTTATTATAATATTCCAGGCTCAAATCATATTGTTTCATGAAATAGTACGTACTTCCGAGATTATAATAAGTTTTAGCAACAGAAAGAGAATTAGACGGAAGTGTTGCCTCTTGAATTTCCACTGCTTTTTTCAAATTTTTTAAGGCTTGCTTATAGTCTTCTTCTACATACCATTGGGTGGAGCCAATAGCACAATAACACTCTCCAACATCTGCATGATTTTCTCCCAAAAGACGCTGCCGTATTTGTAATGCCTCCTGAAGATGCTTTCGAGATTTTCCGCCTTTTTTAAGAGAACCACAGGCGTCCCCTAATCCCAGTGCTGCGGTGCCGCAACCAAGCTGCATTTCTTTCAACATTCGATTGTAACATTTCTCTGCTTGAGCGTATTCACCCATTTGCATTAAAATTTTTCCCAAAGAGTCTAAATCGGTATCCTCACCGATAGTAGTTTTCATGTAAGAAAATGTTTCTTTCAGATGATAATCATCTTCACTGGCCAGGGTCACTCGGGCTACCCACAATCGGTCGTTTTTATCTTCGTGTACTTCGTTGATGCGAAACAACGCACCAAGTGTGATTAACACTTCATCTTCATGTTTAAAATAACTCACTTCACTAACATCAGCAAAAGGTTTCGTTTGTAAGCGCGGATTTATGTCGATTTCGAAAATAATTCGTTCTACATCATTCGATTTGGGGACGACTTGAGCAAAACGAAGAGCCATCGATCGATTACGAGTTGTCGATAAAAATGAATTCATCGAAAGAAAATCGCCAATACTATTCTTCATGAGTTCAAGTTCATCCTTAGCGATCATCTGACCACGATAAACATGAATCACTTGTCGGTTGTCTGTTGTACGAATGAATTTTTCATGTTCACTTTTGATTTGTTTCGCAATATCGGTTATAAAAAATCGAAAAGCAAATAACATATCAAAATCTTGTACACGCAACGCTTTATTCATCATTCGATAGAAACATGATTCACGTGTATACCACTCGATTGAATTTTCTGCTTTATAAGTCTTTTCGAATTCCTCGATACAATTCATCTCCAACTGATTACCCTTATAACTGTTTTTACAAATATCTAAAAGTTCTTTACGATCATTTGCTTTATGATACATTCGAAGAAGAACTTCAATAAATAATTGAAACCACATGAATATCGCATTACGAGCTTGAAGAGATTGATTTCCAACAGCAATGACCGATATTGTAACGCCATCTTCGACTTTATTCCTGTTCATTTGATCTTTTGATATTTGATCAACAAGTTTTGCACGCTCAACAAAAACGCCTCGCACCTAAAACATTCCGATGAAGACAAAAAAATAGAAATGAACCTTCATGAAATGTTTCACCTTGTAATATTTATTAGCCCACTGTTTGTTGACTTCTAGGTGTGTACAAAAGACATAACATGCAGAAAATTGTGGAAGGTCATGCAATTGTGGAACACACTGTCGACCTAATGCACCCGATACGATTAGAATAACTCTTTCTTTTATAATCTGTCGAATATACTGTTCACATTCATCACTATTATCAAATGTTCGAAGATGATTGATGACTTGGCGAAGTTTTTTCAAAGTTTGAAGATTATCTTCAGTTGAATAAACATTTTTATCGAGCCACAAACATGAGAACGATTCGAAATTAGTGCCGATGTGTTCAACGGCTGATTTTGTTGAACATGATACTTCGGTTACTTGTTTTATTGCAGTCGCCATTACGGTTTGCAAAATAGAATATCACCGTTGGTTTTTTTTGAGTTTTTTCACTATGAAGTAATATGGTTTTGGTTGTGTTGACTCGAATGTTGTACTGAAAGAAATGCTTTACATTATATTCCATCGTACAGAACAGTAAGAAAGAAGATATCTCATATATGTTATGGGCAAAATTGAAATGCAGTCAAATTTGAAATTTGCCCAGTCAAAATTAAAATGTTTTCTTTTGTAACGAAAAGAAGATTAAAAAGAGAAACAAATAAAATATAAGGTGCACCAAGGGCAAAAGGTAAGTAAAAAAAAGTTTTTTTGTTTTTCACATATTTTGATAGAGCTTGTAGAGCTGATTCCGAATATGGTATTTATTTTGCATTCTGATTGAGCTTTGGTGCAAAAATGGCAATTCAGGAATCGAATTTAGCCTGATCATTAATAACTTAGTGAATACTGCATGTCTCAGCCGGAGAACAAAATTTCTTAAAACCCTTATGTACTATTTTCCTTGTCGAATGACGAATCGATTGGTGTACAGAGTTGGAAATAATATTATTCCAAGTAGAAGACATAATGAATTTTATATCAAATGAAAACTCGTCAAAAATGGGGTTTCTTGATACTAAATAGTGAGGGTTATAAAAACTCTTTAATGTCAAACTTAAGAAAGGATGGGGGCGTATAAGGCTGGAATTTGGCCCCTTTTGGTTTTGGTTACTAGTACCATTGAATCATATACGAATCGATAGAAAAAAGTGTCCTGATCATTTTGATGCTAAATTCGATGTGTTTTTATACGATTTTGATTGTCATTGGGGTCTGGCATTGACCACACCCTCAGTCATTAGTTGATCAAAAACACTGTATAATATCATGATAAACTTTTTAAAAAAAGAAAATTAAAAATTGACATTAACTCAACGATTTTTTGATAGATCTTTCATCAGGCTACATTTTCCTTATAAACTCATTCATTTATAATACTATTTTAATTGTTGCCAGGTGAAATAGAGGTTCTACATTATCTACACAATAACAATATATTTCTCATTTTATATATGAAATATATTTATATACTAGACTTTTGCGAAATAGAAGCGATGTCCAAATTTCTCTTATATACCATTCGATAGAGCTTTTCAAGCTCTACAAAATTAGCTATTTGTGAAGGTCTAAAAAAGTGGGCCCGTAAACAAAATTCTAACCACACTATTGTTACCCCCATAATTTCTAGCTTTTTTGTCTTATATTCGACGATTTTCAGTTAGAATAATCCCCACTTGTCTTCAAAAAAATATCATATTTAGAATCAGCACAAAATTCTGAGTTGATCTATATATATTTCAAAGTTTTTCTTCGACTTTTTTTTTCGGTCAA
>CAJNOL010003944.1:5298-18444 GCA_905250125.1 Rotaria sordida | reverse complement strand
TTTTTTTTTCTAGCTGGTAATAATTGAAAGAATGATATATAGTTAATCACTTTCTTTAGGCTGAGATCAAATATACAAATGATGTAATATTCTTATAGGAAAAAAAAGCTTGATCATATATATGAACAAAATCATTGACTGTCGACATGAAATCGCAAAATTAAAACGTCTATACCCAGGTAGCTAATTTTTTGTGTATTATATGTATGTGAAGTTACTCTAGATAACCTGAAAAAATTAGCCTTAGACACTTTTGTTCAGACAAGTTATCAGTAAAAAATACTAACGTTACCGATGTGAATAAAGAAAGGACGTCGACTTTTAGAAATAGTCTTTAAGAGCAATATATTTTGTTTTATACTATGATTTTTATTGATTGCATGATCACCGCAATAAGTATGTATATATGATGAATGATGTACATCTTTTATCAACTGTCGTTCGCCTTTTATGATATTATTATCATGATTGACGATAATATCATTTATTGGGTGAAAACAGATTCTTTGTCTATGTTCATTTATTGGACATAGGAAGTTAATACATGACAGGTCAGGTGAACAAAAGAACACATTCAAAAACATTAGAAAAAAAAACTACATATAGTGGCAATTTTGTAATAAATAACGAAAGCAAAAAAGTCGATAGTATTATTTCACACATCATAATCGAACTCATAAAAAGAAAAGCAAAAATATTTTATTATTATTATTTATTTCATTGATTTGTTATGACTTTCTTATCTTATTAGATATTCTATGACTGATATTATTTTCATTACTATTGGTACTACAATTGGTACAGTATTATTATTTATTTTAATAATAATATTAACAATTATTTATTATTATAAACGTTCTCATCATAATCAAACAATATCAAAACAAGAAGATTATCTTAATTCAGTGATAATTAATTCATCAATATCATCTATAAATAATGATTATCATAATAATATAACACTACGAGCATCAACTCGACGTTTGGCAATTGTCGAATTACAACAAGAACAAGAAGAACAAATTCAAAATCCTTTACAAACATTTGTTTATGAAAATCCTTCATTTAATTTAAGTGATTTAACAAATACAAAGACAATGCGATTTTAAATTTTTTTATACATACGTATTGTTGTTGTACCACCAGCAATAGCTGCTCTAGTACCACTAAGAAAATCATCAACTGATTTTGTACCCATAAAAGGTAATTCAAAATGAGTATGTGTATCAATACCACCTTATAAAAGAAAAAGAAAAAAGAATTTCTTTTTTTCAAATAAAAATCTTTATATTATAATTACCTGGCATAACCAATTTTCCTGTAGCATCAATTGTTTTTGTTCCACCTGGAACAACAAGATTAAGACCTATTTGTCTATTATGAAAGAAAAACAACAAGATGAGTTTATAGAAAAAACAAACAAATGAAACACTTACTTAATAATACCTTCTTCAACAAATACATCTGCAAGTGTTGTTCCATCATCATTAACCACTCGACCACCTTTGATTAATAGACGTTGTTGAGATGACTATTAAATAAACATAAATATTACATAAAAATGAAATAGTAAAAAAAAAAAGTATTTCTTTATGTATAATGTATTATTCACTTTCTCACCACAATATGATTTTTGCTAAATTTAGAAACAGATACACCTAATGGAGCATTTGAATCTGGATAATATGTTCGTACAACAAATTCCGGTTTATCTTTTTTTTCTGATGTTGACTTAACATTAGTTGAAGGAACAGTAACTCTTGCTCGTGTAGTAGTCGAAGGATTTGTTTCTGTTTTCATCTCTGACATACTAGATTCATTCATAAATGATTCGTGTTTTTCTTTCCTTGAACGCAAACTCAAATAATGTTATATGAAAAAAAAAAAAACAAAACACCAGCTGTCACCATACATTAGTATTGATCATTGTATCTGGTGGCATTGATGGAACAATAGTGAATAATGTTCGTGCATTTCCTGGCCTTGATACAGTCATTATTGATGAAGGGAAAGACGATAATTGTTGTGTATTTTTAATAACATAAAAATTCGATTCTGGATATGAATTATGTATTATTTGATCATTATCAGTTGTTGAAGGAATATAATAAAAACAAGCATCAGTTGAAGCTGATTGGTCTTCAACATCTGACAATGATGACGACATGATTCTAACGTTTCTATGCTTAGCTAAGTTCAGGAGTTATTTTGTTAGAAATATTTTTTCTATGATTAACATCTCGGCTAGGCATTTCTTTTTCTCCTTTTTTTTTTGCATTCTTTATCTCCTTATGTGTTCATCATGCGTTTTTTCTTTCTTTTTTTTTTTTGCTATTTTTCGTTCTGTCTGAATAGGAAAAGAAGCACTATATTATTATTTATAGACCTTATCAATAACAAATTTATTTATTGATAAATAAATATAATTTAAGAAACAATCTTACGTCATTTTTAGGCGTTGTTGCATTATTATTTTGTGTTATTGGCATTGTTCAAGAGATAAATTCACAAAAAAGAAAAACAAATGAAATCTACAAAAAAAAGAATGTTATACATAAGTTCAAACATATATTTAAGTAGATTCACATGAAATCTGTTGTAAAACATATAGACAAGTGTCAAATGAGTCGTCAACGACACCGATCATCACGTATACACGCCTACGTTACATATAATATTTGTTTAGTATATACAATAGAGATCAACGAACGGAAGTGTCACATCGCGATCACATAGAATGAATGAATGAACTCTACTGTGGACAGATCGGCATTCAATCAAAACTGTATTGAACTTTTTTTTTATGCTTGTTCTGTTCAAAGAACAGGAAAAGAAAAAAAGAAGCCTATGAAGCGCAAAAGGAAAATCTGATGAGTCATCATCGATAGATTAAAGAGGACATGCAAGCTAGTAGAGCAGCCATTACTTTCGAACAGATGCCTATTTAGATGCAAATTTTTCTATCAATTTAATTTTTTTCTACTAAAACGAAAAAAAGCTCAATCCTAAAATCAGACAATTAGAATATCTAATCAAAATTATCTTCCATTCTTACTTAAACTACTGCCATCTATTAAATAAAATCTTAATTTTTTTCGTATATATTTCTTTTAAAATTTACTTCAAATAAATAAAATTATTTTTTTTTAATTTTTAATTTTTTCTGTATTCGATCGAATATATCAATCGATAGATGTAATGCGTGTTTTTAATTATGGTCATGCTTTCTTCATTCAGTAGTTTTTCCGTCCTAAGAAATAACCAATAAGATTGGTATAAATTTTCTATTAATAATCATTCAAATGGATGAGACAACAACATCGACAACACATCGTGGTTCATTAGCAGAAGAATGGCATGATGCATCAGCAGATAATAGTCCAGGAACGAATGAAACTTCATCGAAAACCGAATCATCTGAAGTGTCAAAAAAGAAAACAAATACGGGAACCGAAGAAAAACGTTCAATGCAATTTAGTAAAGACATTAATATTGATATAGATTTAAATATAGGTCCAGCACCATTATCATCTGAAGAAAAAGCTATTAAAGAACGTGAAGATTGTGATTATTCAAATAAAATTACTTTAGATATGGCAAAAAATGGTACAGCACCAAGAAAAATTCGTATTTATGCTGATGGTAAATTTAAAAAAAATTATTTATTTCTTTTTTCAATGTTTAATTTAAAAAAAAAACATACAATTAGGTATTTATGACTTATTTCATGCTGGTCATGCACGACAATTAATGCAAGCAAAAAATATTTTTAAAGATGTTTATCTTCTTGTTGGTGTCTGTAATGATGATTTAACACATAGTAAAAAAGGTAAAACAGTTATGGATGAAGCTGAACGTTATGAAAGTGTACGTCATTGTCGTTATGTTGATGAAGTTGTTATTGATGCACCATGGGTACTTGATGATGAATTTTTAACACAAAATAAAATTGATTTTGTTGCACATGATGAAATTCCATATGGAGCTGAAGGAAGTGATGATATTTATCAACATATTAAAGTAAGCTAGATGATTCATTTAAGTTCAAGACGATTTCCTGCTTTATTCTTAATTCTAAAATTGAATATGCATAACAGCTATTGTCAAGCAACTAGAACTTAAATTTTGGCTTTCTTTTAAGGAGAATTTTTTCGATATAATAGTTCGATTTATATTTTTATGTACCAGCACAATCTCAAAAGAGTGTTGAAGTACAAAGGTGAGAATTTGAGTCCACTCTCTACGTCACAGGCTGTATATCAATAACGTCTCGTTACAATGTATGAACTACTTCCCTATTACATTTTTGGAGGATTAAGTAAAAATATATATGTAATCCCGCAAGGATTGCACCAAAAGTCTTTTTTTTAATAGCACGACCCAATGAAAATCATATTTGTAGTGTATTTTCGAAAAATTTCCTCTCATTTGATCAAAATATCATTGTAGATTTCCATAATATTTTTTCGAACATATGCTGTAAACTGATTTTTATTACCATATTTTTTATTATTTTCTAAGATTCATCAATAAAATGCAGATCAAATGGAAATCAATATATTATATATAATACAATATATAGAATTGAAGATGCATGAAAAATTGAAAAATAAGTCATAATGTTTGATTTACTCGGTATTTGTATCAGAGTAGAGTTGAAGAAAATTTATGTTTTTTGAGTAAATGTCAATATTTTAAATAAGAACTTAAAAACCTTTTTGAATCGATTGTTAGTGAAATGACCATTTAAATGTAAATTAGTAGTATCAGCACGTTTTTGCTGATCATGGGGCTTTATTTAGTTTGATACAATAGTGGCATTTCATTGCTGTCGCTGTTAAATTCCTAATGCAGAGTTCTTTCGTTTACAAGTACAAGAAATCCTTTGTTTGATGGTTGATCCTTTGTCCTTTCTAGTGAAGGATCTCAATCTAATTTAGTTATGACATAAATTTAAAGAATATAATATAATTGAAATTTCAGACGATCTTATTAATTTATATCATGACTTGCAACTAATCAACCTATAGAACTTATAATTTGATTTTTTTTCTAATCAAGCCATATGTCAAGTTCTAACGAATTTTTGTTTTTCTTTTACAAAGAATCTATAAATAATAATTATAAATGCAAATATATTTTTTTAGGCTCGTGGAATGTTTGTTGCAACTCAACGTACAGATGGTGTATCAACATCTGATATTATTTGTCGTCTTGTACGTGATTATGATATGTATGTAAGACGAAATTTAGCTCGTGGTTATTCTGCACAAGATTTAAATGTTGGTTTTATAAAAAAGAATCAATTAGAATTTCAATCGAAAATTAATACAGTTAAATCAAAATTTCGTACATATGAAGAAGAATCGAAAACATTTATGGAACGTTGGGAAGATCGAAGTAAAGAATTTATACATAATTTTATTGGTTTATTTGAAAAAACGGGTGTTCTACATTTACTACAAAGATCACAATCACCATTTATGCTTACAGGTGGTAGTCAGAGTGGTAGAAGTGATACAGAAGATGATGATATAATACCATCGAAAACTATTTATTCTGATAATAAATTTAAAAAAAATGATAAAAGAAGTTATGCAAACAATTAAATTCATCATCTTAACTATATACATTCTTGCGTAATATATGTATTTCGAGATCATTTAATGTATGATTTTCTGGTTTTTTTTTTCGTTTTCAAACAAATATTTATCGGAACTCTCATATAAAAATCCATTGCTTGTGATTTTGTTTTTTATTCGTATTTTATTGCAAAAAAAACATGAACAAGAATTTCATTGTCAAATCAATGGCTTCTCTTTTGCTCAGGAAATATAGTTAATCATTTCATAACTTTCGTTAGTAAGTAGAATTATAATGAAGAAAAAACATTTTTGTTTGATTCTCATATTCAATGTACGAAGTCGAATAATCATTCTTGGAAGAAAAGAAAAAGGGAGAAAAAAACAAGATAAAAACGAGCACAACAAGAATGAAAAAGAGAGTGCCACTCATAACATTGTATGAAAAAAAAAAAGTGCTCTCGTTAAGTTCAGTGTTCGAACGTCAATAATCTCATGTGAAGAAAAGAAAGAAAAAATTGCCAAAGAAGACGGAATATAAAAAGAAAAAAAATATTGGCCGTCTCAGTTGTTGCTCGGCCTCTCACTATTGAAACATGAGTGGTATGTACTTTTGTCTTATATTTTACCTATATAGAATGAGAAAAGAAAGAAATTTTGTTGCTAAATTCAATCTATTCAAACTCATATAGATCGTAATGTAGAGAAAAAGAAATGCATTAATTATACGTTTGTTAATTGTTTTTTTTTTTGAAAAAGCTTTCATGATTTCTTCTTTTTTTTTTCTACTGAAGAATAAAAAGAAAAATACATCGATGTAGTACTACTTTATACACATAATTATTTTCTATTCCATAGAATCTACTTTAGTAAATGAAGAAAACATTTTGCATCGATTATTGGACTATATTTCTTACTATAACACTGTTTTTGTCTATCTAAATAAGACACGATGACGTTAGAACTATATAAATATCATAGAATATTTACCAGTAATAGTAATAACAGTAAAAATGTCAAGGAAACTTTTCTTAATAGTTTTAGTATACATTAATCATTATTAGCAATTTTCATTACATGGCTATCTGTCTGCACTTTCCATATATTCGATAATAATTAAATTAAATTTCTTTAGATAATCAAATATTCATATTAAATAGTATTAGCTGAAGGAAATAAAATAATGAAACAAATTACAAAAAAATATATTTTCTCCAAATTTTATTATAAACATTTATTATTCTCTATGTCAAGCTTTTAACGAGTATTATGACGTACGATGAGAAAAGTAAATAATGCAAAAAAAAAGAAGAAGATAAAAATGACGTGTTCTGATAAAAAACAAAACGTCTAGAACGAAAGAGAAAACTCATTGAATATCTGTTCTTTCTTTCTTAACAGATTTTTTTAATCAGTATATATATCTTTTCATGTTTGTTTCTTTTTTATCATTCATTATACTGCCAATGTCAAGTATTATCCATCATAAGCTCGAGATAAAATAAAAGAAACCAGTAAGCATTTTCAAATAAATCTAAAAATATATTTGGTGATAGTATTTATTTCATTATTTATTATTAACTACTATATCAACTTTATTTTAAATAAGTAATGCTTTTGTTATTAATATTTTCAATGTAAATTACATGTTCATTGAAAAGTATAAGAATGTATGTCCGTATAAACTTGATTTGTTTCTACCCGAAATCTTAAGTGTTTTTTCATAGGATGATTATATCAAGTCGAATTAATAGTTTTACAGTTTCCATATGACTATTCAAGTTCATGTCTAAGTTTTAGGGCATCTAAACAAGAGTTCACTCTTTGATATGCCCTCAAGTTTTATGAATTTGTACTGAAACCTTTCAAATGTCTGAATATTACGTCATCTTTTAGATTGAGTAAGATGTAAACGAGGTTATTTAGTTTTCAGAGTCTAAAAAGGTTGAGTCTTCCAGCTATTTTGAGCATAGTCGTTAGTCTCAAGTGGTTAGAAAGTATTAAATCAAAATACTGCTTCTGAAACAACATTACCCATTACGATCATTTTTATGTGTTAACATTATTTTCTTTTTGTCTATCGAAAATATCATTATTTTGGAAGTAGAGTTTCAAGAATCTATTCGAATCAAAAATGCATTGTATTGTCTTAACAGTGATAGCTAGAACGAATTGGAAAAATGATTTAGTAGTTGAAAGAATTTCTATTCGATGAGATATTTTTCCAACATTCATTGAAATCTCTAGAGAAAAAAATGAGATATATAGAAATTCGATAGGAAATGTTTTGTAAATAGGCGTTCAACGGATAGTGCAAAGATCTTTGAACAAAATTTTACCAAATTATACTCAATTTACACAAAGCGCCGAAATAATTATTTCATTGTATTTATTTTTCAAAACATTGAAGCGTTTTACGCTTCGAAATCTTTCATAAATTGAACGCAGTTTTACGAAAAAAAGATCATGAGGAGCAGTGTTTTATCTAGCGGGGGGTTTTGGGACATTTCGCCCCCCCGGAAACCGGTTTTGCCCCCCCGAGAAAAAATAAACAAGTGTTAAAAAATATCAATCTAATCCTTAAGAATTTCTTATGAAAATTCTAGGAGATATTGTGACTAAATATAAAACTGTTGACAGGAAAGATTTATAATAGTTTTTGAATATAACATATCTATTGCTTCCTATGATTTTCAATTTGATTGAAAATGTTTCTTATCGCATCATTGCTCATAATATGATGAGAATATGCATTTTTCTTCTCTTCCTTTTCAGCATTCATATGAAGATAACGTCGCATAGGATAGTTTCTATTGAATGAATAATACTGTACATGTAAATAAGCGAATGTATGTAATTTAATTACGAATCAAACAACATAACATTGTGTACTATACGCATTAGATTAATCTAATAAGAATGTTTAGCTGAATTTGTTAGGTCTATATTACATTGATTGACTTCAAAAGATCAGAAATGTTTCAAATGAACACACCTATATATCTTTTTTTCATTTATTCATTCACACTATAGTATCGTATTTTTGTACTTTTCTTTTCCATCTCCTCTTTCAAATCAAATAGCGATTATAAACTCATCTTGAGAATGTCAAAACAAAGTTCTCTCAATAAATATTTTGGAAAAACAAAAGAAAATAATGATGTTGCTAAGTTAGCAAAAAGGAGTCGTATTGAAAATCAAAATATCATTACTCAATCAAACACTATTGCAAATAACTCGTGCGACTGGAAAAAACTAAAACCGCGTCGATTAGCTGTTTGAGTTATACGATATGACTTTTCACATTGTTTTTATAATTTTCTACCTTTTCTTTTGGTGTATTTATTGCTATTTATTCGTTGTACATGTTATACATATTTTTCAATTAAATGAAATAATGGAGTTGTGCATTTTATAACTTAAAGAACGCGATCTGTTGAAAATGTACATATTACGACTCGACTACATTGATTTTAGCTACTTGCTTACAAACCTATGTCTGCCCCCTCGACAACTAATTTTGCCCTCCCGGAGCAAAAAACCTGGATAAAACACTGATGAGGAGCTCGGGAATGTTTCATTTTACTTAAACATTTTTGCGCAATGAGATCAATCTCTGTACAAAACTTTTTCAATAGAGTTCAAAATAATATTTGACAGCCAGTTGCAAAGAATCTGTCTGGCAGAAAGTGACTGAGAAAGCTGCCTTCTTAAACTTGGCAATAGAGTCCGTCGGATCGATTCGGTTCGAAAATTGTGAGCCCGACAAGTTCTACTAGGCAGACAATTGTCCGACAACAGCGCAAAATTTTCGTAGATATGACGTAAAAAGTGGAAGGCTAGCCCACCCACATCGAGATCTATGCTTCCACTCACATTCAAATATTTTAATACAAACTGAAAAAAAAATACCTCTTTCAATAGAGAATTCTTTTAATCACAGCAATTCGTTCTAAGTATTACCATAAGGAAAATATTTTTGAAAAATACAACTGTACTAAACGTTTTACTTCTACTTTGTATCATAATCTAATTATAAGATTTTATTACATTATATTCAAGCAGTCTAAAGAAAAATCAATCTAAATATTGTATTTTTGCTATGAAATAGAGCATGTAAAAAATCACTGATTATATTGTAATTTTATCAATGATATTTATTTTTCTTTCTCAAGCTATGACATCATTTTAATATCAATAAGATAAAATAAATAACCCATGTAATCGATGCATAATGTGAAAATTAAAATGTTCAGTCATAGTTGTGTCAAGAAAAATAAATTCTATTGATCAAATTATGATATTTTCAATGATTTTTATATGTTTTAATTGATTGCAAAAAATTTGCTATTCACTAATTTTTTTTTTTCGTATTACTTGAACATAACACAATAAAGTCTTTTATTGAAAATCAATCATGCAGAAGTGTATATTTGAATGTTTTACATTTTTCAAAATAATGTTAGTCTACGAAGACGATCATAATGAACAAAGTTTTACGAATAGAATTTTATTTTAATGCTTTGTAAACATCGGAGATGCTTGGAATTTTTCTCTGCAAACTAATAAAATTAGAAAGTATTCTCTCCCTTAATATTCAAGTCATGTGGATTCTTCATGGATAAGCTCCATCAATTGCTCTTCAACAAGATATCTGGATTATATCTTATCGCTCTCAAACATATGCGTCCTTGAGAAATATATCTAAATAATTGAGACAAAGTCTACACAGATTAATAATTCTAAGATTTCAAATAAGTCCTTGTCTTATTTATGTTTTTTTTTGCTTTGATGATAATTCTAATATTCAAATAAATTATTTTCTATCTAGTATTTATTCTATTGAATTAATTTCTACAAGTTTATATTAATATCTATGCACAAATTAAAATAACATTATATTAGAAAATGGATAAACGTATTCATATAAGACAATCAACAAGCCTTACTTTTCGAAATTATTTAATTCATTTTAAGTGGCCTTTATTAGGATTTATATTTTTTATAATTTTTATTTTATTAAATAAAATGAAATTTACTTTAAATAAATTTTCTTCCATTGAATATAAAGATGATATTGAAATTTCATTTACGGATGTTATATATCCAATTGATGTTTTAAATCAAAGTCATCTTAATACAAGTATTTTATATTATTTTGCAAGAAAAGAAGAACAAAAATTAATTGATGATGAAAAATCAAATAATAAAAAATATAAAACTATATTACCATTAATAAATAATAAATCTTTATCAGAATCTTATTTAATACTTGAATTTACACATGTCTTTGGAAAACCACGTTTTTGTTCACATTCAAAAGAAGACATTTTTGGTAACACATGTCCTTATACAAATTGGTAAGTTGAATGAATATTGAAAATAAATTAGAAGAAAAAGAAAATATTGTTTTTTGTATTGAATTAGTGAATATACATGTAATCAAAAACATGAACAAGATGCTGATGTACTTTTAATGCATAAACGAGATTTAGATTCAAAAAAACTTGAAACATTGAAAAGAAATTCAGAACAAATTTGGCTTTTATGGCATGATGAACCAAATGAAGATTCACCAAATATTAATAAATATAAATTTAATTGGACTATAACATATCGAATGAGTGCTGAAGCATCATTAGCTGCTTATGGTATAACAGTTGTGAAAAACAAACCATGGTCGATGGAAAAATTTAATTCATGGATTAATGAACAATTTAATAAAAGATATAATCAGGCAGTCTGGTAAAATTTTAAGAATTTAGATAATCTGGTCACAAAGCATGTTTTGAAGTCTATTAGAGGTCGTATCGATTCATTGTCTGTTAAGAAAAATCGAAAAATATTTCGAAAGGAACGGGTGATCGTTCACAACATTACTCGTTAAATTCGCCACAAATAGAAGAGAATAACTGTCATACGATAATGTATAATGTCAATAGATATTGTCAGTAATAAGATAACTACATGTTATTTTATTTATATAAAATTACTTCTCGAATGGATTAGATTAATTTTATTAAAACAGCAAAAAAAGCTTTGTTGTCCATGGATTGTTATAGGTTTTGTTAATTGAATTTTTTACCGTTTAAAGTTACTGAAAAAAATTGAGAACAAAACCTTGTTGAACAATTTTGGTAGCCACCGCTATGTCTTGATTTCAAAAGATGACTGTATTAGTATTCAATATGTCAATCTAATCATAGTTTATAGATAAATTAGAGTTACAAATGGATGATAATGTTCGTACAGCAGTCATTTACATTATATTTTTTTAAGCAAGATTAGTTCGGAAACATGTACCAGAGCTGCCGATCTGACCTAGCAAAAGAACTTGTTTAGATACAAAACAATTCGATAGTAAATTTTGCGTTCGTGATGTTTCGAGACGAATGAACTGTTGTATCAAGGAAAATATATAAAAAATTAACAGTACTTCAATAGCTTGATGCCAATCTTCAGAAGAATGTGGGTGTGAGTCAAGAGAAGGCGAATACCAACACACAAAAATAAAGAAAGGTATCAAATATGAATTCCTTGATGAAAAATTACAATAACTAATTTTGAATTTTTATTTGATAATAAGACACTTATCCTTTAAACGAACATGAGCTCTACTCACTTATTTAAATACAATTATTTTCGTATATTTCTTAAATTTTCCTTATGTCAGACTTAACTGTCGTGTTATCCGTCCTGATTTAGTCTTCAGGCATTCCGAGCCAAGCCAGCTCAGAAAAAAGTGTCGCATTATCAACTTTGACACGTACTGGTTTAAAATCTGCATTGATACGAGTTCCTGTTCAGTTGACAAGAAATAATCCAATTCTGGTGCTCAATAGTTGTTTCCATTTACCGAAAGTATATCTTTCATGCTTTGGATTCATGCCTCTTTTTTTCCTTTAGGTTTGTGTCTAACTGTAAACCACAAAAACGTCTTAAAAAATTTCGTTCACTTCGACAACATTATCCAATTGCAGCTTTTGGTAAATGTATTCCATTGAATGAAACTGTATCTCTTAATGCAGATATTCAATCCAAAACTGAATGTAATCGTAAATCAAACTGTGAAACATTTCAATTAACAACATCAAAATTTTATCTTGCTTTTGAATCACAATCGTGTACAGATTATATAACAGAAAAGTTTTGGCGTACACTTTCTGTTGGTGCTATACCAATTGTAAGTGGACCTGAACGAGAAAATTTTGCACGAATTGCTCCACCTAATTCATTTATTCATGTTAATGATTATTCATCAGATGAAGAATTAAGTAAAGCATTAAATTTAATTGGTACAAATCGAACATTATATGGAAAATATCATGTATGGAGACGTTATTATGATGTTTATTATCAAGCAAAAGACGTTGATCCGTATCGATTTTGTGAATTATGTTATCGTTTAAATACAAATAAACAACGTATTTGGTATGAAAATATTAACGATTGGTTTTTAGAAAAATGTTGACATAAACAGAAATATATTCTAAGTCAGATTCAAATGTAAATCATATGTTATCTTGTGTGACAATTTTTTTCTTTTTAGTAATAAAAATAATTT
>CAJNOL010003943.1:7666-18449 GCA_905250125.1 Rotaria sordida | reverse complement strand
ATTTATGTATTATCAGTTTTTGTTTTTTTTACATATAGTATGTCCAGAAAGTCCGTAAACAAAGAAAAATTTTAATATCTTTATCACGCTTCAACCGAATAAGCTGATGTTTTTTATGACGGTAGAGGACAGTTACAGGTTTTTATCCCGAAATGAATAGTTCATTTATACACATAAACTCAACAAACTTCTATTCAGTATATAACTAAACAGCTTTATTCATGATTTATTTATCATCAGTAGATAGTACTACGATGATAGTATTGTGTTAAAAATTCAGTCACTTTCTAATTTCGAGCTTTATGTTGTTTTCTTTTTATGCGTATGTTGGTTTGTTTGCTGTATGTTTAATAAGGAAAAAAGAGAAATGAGACAAGGTTAAATGTAGAAAATGATTTAATTTTTAACTCAAAATTATAGTACCAGTATTATATCAATAAAGCTATTTAGTTATATACTGAGCAGAAGTTTGCTGACTTTGTGTGTATCAATGAACTATTCATTTACGAATAAAAACTTGTAACTATCCTCTACTGTCATAGAAAAATCAGCTCATTCCCTCGACTGAAGGAAGGGTCATACGGAAAAAAACTAAAATGCGTTTGCCTGTTTGTTTGTAGACAGAGTCAAAGGTCAAAAAAACATTAGAGATGAGGTTTATTTAGGCGTAGTTGCTAAAGTTCCAGTAAAGGTAGTTGAGGTCGAGAAATCCGGATTTGAGGTCGGATTTTATATCCGACCTTCCTATTGGCTGGGAAGCCGATCAATCAGAATTGAGCTTTTTTATTTTAAGCTTTTTGTACCTTATGATGATACTTTACTATAGGTTATCAAGGGCCAGGATTTTGAATCTGAGATTAGATTTTGTATCCAACATTCCCATTGGCTAGAAAGCCGACCAATCAGAAATGAGCTTTTTTATGTTAAGGTTTTTGTACATTTTTATGGAATTTTACTTTGGGTTATCGATGGCCAGGATTTTGAATCTGAAGTCGGATTTCACATCTGGCATTCCCTAGGGTGGGTGTGAGCGTCACTTTTATAGAGGCCTCAAATACTTACACCTACAGCCACAGTCACATCCACACCCACCTTTAGACCATTCTGACAGAATCTCATTGAACTCGAATATATTGTTTGATTGTTGTTGTTTGCTTATTTGGTTCTTTTTCTCTTTTATTTTGTTCATCTCTTATTATAATCAGATTATTCACCAAAAAAGCAAATGTATTCCATCAAGTAATAAAGCAATTCCTTTTTTGTTTTGCATTTTCTTTTCCAAAAGTTGACTTAGATTTTTTTTCATTTTTTTATGTTTAATCTTGTTGAACATATTGAAATCTCTGTTTTTCATTTTACTTCAACTGAACTAACATCAAAATTAATTCATATAACCATTTCTAATTTAAATACTAGTAGCTATGTATCTTCTCAAGTATAATCTTAATCTTCCCACTATAGGGTTTCATTCTATTTTCCTTCCGAATTTGGAGTGAATATTTTGCTATCATTTTCTAATTATGACAGTTTGTGAGTTCTCAAGCGATAGCAGAAAATATATGAAACATGGAATTGAAAAGAAAAAGGAAATGTCTCGTAGTGAATTTCATAAATTATCAATTAATAAAAAATTATTCATTTTAAATAAAATGTTTCCCGATCAATAGAGAAGATACATGATGGGAACGTATTCTATAATATATAATGACGATCATCGTTACTGTTGATATCAATACCATTCGAAAGTATTAGAAAAGCTAGATAGTTAAGAGATCTTTTTCAGAGGCTGCAAATTGGATATAAAATTTGCTCTCTTCATACATGATGATAGAACAAGCAATTTTCTACAAAATGAGATGCCATCGAGTTTTTGTCAAGTCGTTCTTTTCATGATGGTCACTGACGTGACTAAACTGCCATTACTAACAAGAGTGTGCCTGATCGATATCGGTCCATATTCTTGATATATTAGAAATATCAATATTCTATTTCAATAATTGTTTCACCAGTGGCTCTTCTAGGATTATCATATGAAATACAGGATTAATTAAAATTTTATCGACATTTGAAATATGTTTCATCCATCTACAAATAACTTTCTTTGTGAACTATTCTAAATTAGTATCTTGTGCAAAATATTCTTTACTGATACGCTTTTTTCTGTTATAAACATCAATAATTGTTATTGGATTCAGATCAACACAGTATCATGAACATTTATTTAAGAATTCGCACAGTTGATATTCTTGTCACAAAATGTAATAACGGAACTGGTTTATTGGTTTATTGAACACGTATTTGATAAAAATATTTGTACTATTCGTTCTCATACGATATTAAATAGAAAGAAAACCTTACATTGAAAATTGTATCTTTTTTTCATTTCACAATTCTGTCTCTCTCTCTCTCTCAACAAATTCGAACCAAATAAAAGAACGCGATTGGGTTTTATTAATTTGTTTTTATATTTTGTTGACAGTTTTTTTTATACAGAAAAAATAGAGGATGTAACAATGAAAATATTTCTATAAGGTTAAAATTATATTGTTATAGGTTTTTATTACTAGTTGAAGCGCTAACTTCTGAAATTTTATAATTATTGGATATCAGCATCCTTTCAACTTCTAAAAACAAGTCCATTGTATTGTATGCTAGAAGAAAAATGTTCGAAGTCTTTTTGAAATTACTCCAATAACCTTTATTCTATCGTTGAATAATATAAATGTATATTTATTCAGTCGACATGCTTCCGAAAGAAATCCACAATCAATTTGATCGAACAAAGTTCAATTCAAATTTGTATACAGCTATGTTTGACAGTTGTGTACGAGTCTAATTAGGTTTCATAACTTTAATGACACATAACTAAAGGATTTGTTTGGTCATCTTAGTTTGTAATGCATTCATCAGATGTTATGTATATCTCGAATGTTAATAGGATTCAATTCAAAGTAATATATGTTGCCTGTCATTAGCGTTTTATGAGAATGCTGATGATGAATATGACATACATACTTCAAGAATAGCTCTCACCGTGTTACGTTTTAATATATTCACAATACATGGTATTTTTTCTTAGTTGAAATACGAATATAGGAAATCTAAAGTGATCAATGCCGAATTGAGATCTCAAACGACATTTTTTCTTTTAAATTTATTTTCTATTAACAGATTCCACTGACATAGATAAGTAAATTCTGATGAGAATGTTTTAATAGAAATCTTAATTGTATATTGGTATGATCCCTTTTATAAATTTCTAAAAACTGTTTTGAAACTTTTGCTAATGTAAATATAGGAACTGTTTCATAGGCATGTTGTATAAACATGAACTGATAACATTATAGATAAATATTGATGAAATTTTAGTTATTCTAGATGATCCATCAAAACTTTGAATTAAAGTCAATTTTTGAAATGTTCATCGATAAATAGGCCATCATTTTTTTTCATGAATTGAAAAAGAATAATTTTTCTAGCTTCTTGTTTTTTATACGAGCAATATTGATGTAAAGCAATTCTCTCAACACAAACACGATGTACTAGAGTGTATAAGAATTCAAAAGCACCATTTACATAGGATTTTCTACCACTATATAGGAAATATATAGAACACTGATTATCTCGAACGGACATCTTCGAAGTTCTAACGAACTCTAAACAAAATAACTTTATCAGAAGAAAGTAAGATTATTTATGAATAAAAAAGAAACAATAATAACTTATCTATCAAAACCAATTGAATGAAGCATTAATATATAATTAATTAGTTCTAATATTAATTATGCATTAAATTATCCAAATATAAATTGGAAATCAGTTCGTGTTAATTCATCAACACAATCATATATTTTAAAAGTCCTTTTGTTTTGTGCATCGATACAAAAACTAATCAAATTTTTTTTTTCTAATTTTAGATGTAACGACATGAAAATCATATTTAATATCTATATTATCAGTCATTGATAACGTTGGTGTATTGGCCCAGCAAGTGAAATAATTAAAGTTTGTACACTTGAAGGCACAGCAATACGTACACGAACAATTAGTCAATTTGAACTAGTTAATTCTATAGCAATTATGATTAAATGGTAAGATTCATCTTTATCATATATTAATGAAATTCTGAATTCATTTAAAGCGAGACAAATTTACAAACTAGATAAATTGAATAACCAAAGTTTTATTGTTTGGTTTTAGATTGAATTTATTGATTTATACAAGAAAAAGAGTGTTGTTTTCTTGTGTTATGATTATTTTAATGAATTTTCGAACCATTGCAGAATTTTAGTCTGAAATTTTACCGGAAGACACATCTCAGTGTCATTATTAAATGTTGAAAGTTTCAGCGAAAACGAATGGTTTCTTCTTCTGAAGATATTGTCCCCTCAAAAGAAAAACTATGTTTTTTTGAATGGTTTGCAACAAACTAATGATTTTGCATTTCTATTATCTTAAAACAAAAACAACCAATTTTGCAGGATATTATAAGAATTATGAGAGCTATCATCGAGTAGCATGTCAGACTGAAATTGTATGATTCATTTTTCCTCGTAATATCCAATAATAATCGGAAAATTCTTTAAAATGATCATAATTGAAGAAGAAAGCATTCATGTTATTGATCCTATTCAAACTTTTATCTGCACAATGGACGAATTCGAACGAAAATTATCTATTCAAAGAGGGTGGGTGTGGGTGTTGAAGAATGAAGAGACGACCCACTCCAACACCCATCCACACCCACACTCTCTCTTTGCTAAATATTTGCTTTTTCAAATAGACTAGTACAGAGATTCTATTCATCATTTCTTTCTCGTGATAAAATTCTTTTCTTCCAAATTCCTGATCAACTAGACAATTTAAAATAAATTGGCAATAACTATTTGAAATCAATGGTTATTTAATCGACTACGAAGCCGAATGGTTTTAAAATGAATAACACACAATCGAATTTCATTGATAGTTCAATAATTGAAATCGAACCTAATTTAAAAACATACAAAAAAACAAATAATTTATTAGCAAAAATTAGAAAAGGTTTTGATTTAAAACGTTCTGTAATAACAAAATTTTCACCTAGTCATACTAGTAGAAAAAATATTTTACGATATATTGTTTAAATCCAAATGAGAAGTTATTATTTACAAGAGGCAAAATATTCAAGTAAATAAGAAAATAATTTTCTTAAAACGAAAAGAAAAATTTCAATTAAATATTTTCTAGTCTTTTCATAATTATTGAACAATCAATATTATTTTTTCATACTAGACTTTATCAAATACAAACGTTAGTTGACCATCGATGCCGTTTTTGTAGAATAGATGCTTTCAACATAACACGATTTTCAGTCAAAAAGTAGATTACAAGATAACATCTAAATAATGATTCCAACGTTTAGGTTCGAATTATAATAGTGAAAATGTAAAAATTGAAATGAAATTTCTAAGCTCATAATTTGACAAGAGTATCTCGTTGGAAATCCTTTCTAGTGGGATAAAAATGAACAAACATGTCGTATTAAAACTTTCCAGTCACACTTGATCAGTTAAGATATATAGAATAGATATCTTATATAGTTTTTCAATTGTGTATATCTAATAATTTTAACAAATAGCTTTTTTCCTATTGGAAATCTTAATATTTTTACTGGGATCTGTAGTTTTTGATTTTAATGAAGTTTTTAAATTCTTGAATGTTGTTGCTGAGGACAAAAGTGACCAATCCTATAAGATTCCATAATTGGTATATGGCTGGCCAGAATATTACTACTTGATACGTCACGAGTTGCTCTAGAAAATGGTACAAATGACTTTATCTATTGAACGTTTGTTATCTGTTCTGACAAAGTTCTTTAAAATGAAATATTCTCGTCTGTTACAACCAATGAATAGAATTCAATCATTAAAAACAGAATTATTATTTAATAATTTATCATCAGCAAATATTGGAATTGATTCAATAAATGGAACATTTGCTAGAATTCGTTGTGATTCATTAGATTCTATTGATAAAGGATATCCATGTAGTCAATCAGTTATATTTATAACAGAAGAAAGTAGTATGTAATCAAGATTTGTTTTCTCTTTGTTTTATGATATAATTTTTTTCTGGTTTCTTCAAAATCAATAGAAGTTTTCTTTCCTGCTGTTGATTATTGACATGCAAGAATGATATGGCAACCACTAACGTAATTAAATGAAATTCTAACTGGTGTAACAAACTCGACTCTAGCTGGAAGTTAGTTTATATTTGTAAGAAAATTGTCACCGATGCTAGGCCTCAAGACCCAAAAGCTAATCACTTACAGTATTATATGAAGGGATAATAGTCTAAGTTAAATGATTGTTTATATGAATTTTTGTAAATGACTAGTTTAGCTATATTTAATTTTATCGTTGATTTATTCAAATATATTAAAAAAATGATTTTCATTTGGAATATGAAATTTTATTCATTTACATGGATCTGAAAAAACAACATTAAAGCTTTTTTTCATTCTTTGTGCAAAAAATTGAATAATCATTTATTAATAATAGATAAACAAGATAGACAGTAAAAACTCTTATTTACTAGGAAAACAAAAGAAAATTTTAAGATCGATCTGTTGCTTCATATCCATTAATAATAATTATATATGAACAAGAATAAACAACATGATAGAAACCCTATGATCGAATTAATATATCTGATGGATGAATAACAATATTACTTATTCAAAAGTAAAAACCAACTCCTTAATTTTAAATTGTTTTTCTAAAGAAAATCATTCCTCTTTCAGTTTAGTAGCAAAGAAGTTTTCAATTGTAGGACTTTCATCTACTAATCCCATGTATCGACGAAACATTTTGAGAGAATATTTCTTCATTTTTGAAGTCAAAAGTATTTTCACAGGAATCGAACGATAAGAGCTCGCTCCTTAGGTATTTTTCGACTGCAATAAAAATAATAATATCGACGAAAACAAAAATTGGTTTTTGACAGAAAATAAGTCATGCGCTACTGATAGTGTTTGTTCAAATTGAGTCATATATGTATATTTTATTTACTACCATCAATATTCAACTGAAAAATTGATTATATATCAGCAAATCAATCATATGAAATCGAAATTTATCTTAAAGTAGACGTATTGAAGTGATTTTTATTTTCAATTTTTTTTCTTAATAAAGAATTTTGTTTCAATTGATAATAATACTCGTTTAAAAGTTTCAATTCGATATTACTGATTTGATTTCAACAGAAATATTCATTCGATGGGATAGAAATCGAATTTTATGAAAACTTTTTAATTTTCTATACAATTATTTGGCTTTGTCTTAACGAGTTTTCATGTAATGACAGTACAGCCGCATTCAACAGACTTGTTGATCTTGTGTTTCCAAGAAAATGAATATGTTCATTTGAATAATGCACTCGAATCAATTTTCAAAAGTCGTACGAAAAAATAATTCTATGATTTATGATTCATATTAATTGCTTTTATTTTTTCGATGATGATGCTGATGAATAGAAATTTCTTCTGATCCAAAAAAAAAGAAAGAAAAGAATATGTATTGTCCATGAAGGACTGTATATGAACAAAGGACAAGTATTCACATCCATGCACATGAAAAACAATGAAATTGATTCGTGTCTCATCATCGTCAATTATCGTTCGTCAAATTGATATCAACATCATTAGAATGTCTTTGATTGGCAATGTATGTTTAAAAACATATATATATATATATGAAACACATTTTCACCAGTATTCTCATACGATTCGATCGAACAAATCATGAGCATGCTCAATAAAGATAAAACATGACATTCACATGATTTATTTTTTACGGATTATAATTTTTTATATTACTTATAATGATTAGTATTATTTTACATTATGATTTTTCATGAATGACATACAGTTATCAATTTATAATTATTTACAATATTATAAATGAAATATATTTACAATGCTACGTATGAGTTTATAATGTATGAAAATGTATACATTTATAATGAAATTTGCTACATAATGTTATGTTAAACCTTTGAACTCTATAGTAGGAAAAAGAAATCTATACATGTTTAATAATTATTATGTAATTTACTGAAATGTAGCAATAAAGAATGTTCAACGGTGTGGATGTGGTGGGTGTCAAGTTAGTAGATAGAGGTGTGTAGGTGTGAGCGTGTGAATTCGTATGCGAGCATGTCGGTTTTTATCTGGACGTGTCAGTGTCCAGCAGAAATAATTTGGGACGCAAAGAATTAAAATACATTAGTTTCCGATGATATTTATTGATCGATATTATATAATGATGCATTTTTTTAGAACGAAATCTAGGGGTGGGTGTTATTAAAATTCATTCCTGTACAATTCAATAAATGCATTATATTACAATGAAATTTATCAATTTCATGGTGTATTAAAATGTTTTGATTTACAATGGAACTTATTGTATGATATTATGTTAAACTTCATTAATTTACAATGATATTCATTGAATCATATTATATTAAAATGTATTATTTTAGAATGAAATTTATTGAATGATGTTATTTAAATTCATTGCTTTACAATGCATTAATTTATAATGAAATTCATTCATTCAATGATGATATATTATAATTCATTTTTTTATACAATGTTTTTGATTTCAATGATAATATATGCTAGGATATATTGATTTATGATAGAAATTTATTCTATGATGTTTTTAAAATTCATCTGTTTTTTTTTTAATTATATGAAATTACAAAAAAACATAAGAATGTTAAAAAAGAATATGATTTATTATTGATTTATACCAATAACAAGATTGGGTATGTTGCTTCAAAAATAATCTTATATATCTTGAGAAAGACTTGAACACATAAATAAATAGTTGAAAAATTAAAAAAAAACTTCTTTTCTGTTTTCTTGAAGGTTGTGTACCTTATCGCCGAAAATATGATCACCGAAAACGCACATCGCCGAAATCACATGCAAATTTTCGCTAAAATTACATGTGCTTTCGGCGACATGAGTTTTCGATGATCTTATTTTCGGCGATGAGGATTCATACCTTCTTGAAAGAACAATTCTAAATTAAATTTTCATAACAATACTTACATTGAGATAATGTTAGAATGAGATATAGATGATTTATTTCGGATGAAATAATTGTTTTCTTCGTTGTTGTACACATTTAGTGTATATTATTACTATGTTAAGTCGATGTTATTTATGTTAGAAGATATATACCAATTTATATCACAACCTTGCCAGGTGGCTTCGTAACCTGATCCAGAGAGAGATTCTATTCGTCATGGAATGGCGAAAGCAGTGAAGTACTCGGGAAGGTCTTTAATGTACGTAGGTCCCTGTCATCATTATGTACGGCACACCTATGTACATTGCCCTACCAGTCCGGCGTGGTCCGCTCTGTGTGTACCTGTATCATATCCATAGGGCCTCTCCCTGGTCGCGCGCGCGCGTACGCATGAAAATGAGCCTAGAAAACTCGAGAAGTGAAAAGGAATCAAAACCAATTTATTCAGCAAGTAAACGAAAAAAAAAAAATAAATTACATTTTCTTTCGAATTTTTTCAAATGTTTCTTTATATTCCAAAAAATGAGGATGAGTTGAAGGTAATTTTTCTTGAGCTATTTCAACTGCTTGTTGAGTATTTTTCATTGCCATATTATATTGTCGAGTAGATAAATATAATTTTGCCATATTATGAAAAACTACAGCTAAATGAGGATGATTTTTTGGTAATTTCTTCTCACGTATTTCTAATCCTTTTTCGAAATATGTCAATGCTGTTGAATAATTTTTCATTTCACGATAAGTTTCACCTAAATTTATATATGTCGTTGCACATTCCAGAGGATTACAGTGAACATTTTCTTGAATATTTAATGCTTTTTGATGAAATGCAAGTGCCTTTTCATAATTACTCATTAATCGATGAACATCACCAATATTACTATAAGTAACAGCCTGATAGGGATGTTTTTCAGGAAACGTTTTTAGATCTATTGCGAGACACTTTTCGAAATACTCAAGTGCCCTTGAGTAATCTTTCATACTGCGATAAACTCTTCCGAACCAATTATATGTTGAAGCAAAAGCTGGATTACCTTCTTGAAATGCTTGTTGTTGAATTTGAAAAGCACTTCGAAGAGCCTTAAGAGCTGCGGCGTAATCACCCATTCTTTCGTAACATGCTGCGAAATTCAAGTGACTACCAGCCAAATGAGGGTGATTCGGAGGCAGAGCTTTTTCTCTTATTTGATGTGATTTTTCATAAAATTCAAGTGCTTTCAAATAGTCACCCATGTTGTTATACACGAGACCGATGTTGTTGTGGGAAGTAGCCAAATCGGGATGATTTGGAGGCAGAGCTTTTTCGTAGATTTTATGTGATTTTTCGTAAAATTCAAGTGCTTTCGAGTAGTCACCCATGTCGTTATACACTCCACCGATGTTGCCGTAGGAAATAGCCAAATGGGAATGATTTGAAGGCAGAGCATTTTCAAAGATTTTATGTGCTTTTTCGTAAAGTTCAAGTGCTTTCGAGTAGTTACCCATTTTGTTATACACTTGACCGATGTTGTTGTAGGAAATAGGCAAATGAGGGTGATTCGGAGGCAGAGCTTTTTCGTAGATTTGATGTGATTTTTCATAAAATTCAAGTGCTTTCGAGTAGTCACCCATGTCGTTATACACTTGACCGATGTTGTTGTAGGAAGTAGCCAATGAGGAATGATTCGGAGGCAGAGCTTTTTCGTAGATTTTATGTGCTTTTTCGT
>CAJNOL010003942.1:0-18449 GCA_905250125.1 Rotaria sordida | reverse complement strand
TTTTCGCCCATCTCACCAAGAGCGCCACACGCGCTGCTTCTGACATCAGGATCTTCGTCGCCAAGTGCACTTACAAGTCTATTGATCACCTCACTCGTTGCTGCTTTTTCACCCATCTTACCGAGAGCGATACATGCACTACTTCTCACGCTGGAATTCTCGTCATCAAGTTCACACACAAGTCCACTGATCACTTCACTCGTTGCTGCTTTTTCACCGATTTTACCGAGAACATCACATGCCCTTTTTCTGACAGCGGAATTTTCGTCGCCAAGTGCACTCACTAGTCCACTAATTGCCTCACTCGTTGTTGCTTTTTCACTCATCTTACCGAGAATGCCACATGCGACGCTTCGAACACGGGAATCCTTGTCAGCAAGTGCACTAACAAGTTCACTGATCACTTCACTCGTTACTGTCTTTTCACCGATTTTACCGAGAGCGTGATGTGCACTATATCTGACATTCCAATTCTTGTCACTAAGCGCACTCGCAAGTCGACTGATCATCTCACTTGTTACTGTCATTTCGCTAATCTCACCGAGAATGTAACATGCGCTACTTCTCACACTGGAATCCTCATCGCTAAGTGCATTGAGAAGCCGGCTGATCTTCTCATTGGTTGCTGCTTTTTCATCCATATCATCTAGAGTGTAATATGGACTTCTTCTGATATCAGCATCCTCGTCACCAAGTGCACTCGCAAGTCGACTGCTCACCTCTATCGTTGCTGCTTTTTCACTTATCTTACGAAGAGTAGCACGTGCACTGCTTCTGACATGGGAAGCCTCGTCGCCAAGTGCGCACAGAAGTCGATGGATCACCTCACTCGTTGTCGCTTTTTCACCCATCTTACCGAGACCGTAACATGCACTACTTCTGACATCGGAATTCTCGTCGTCAAGTGCACTCACAAGTTGATTGATCACCTCACTCGTTGCTGCTTTTTCACCCAGCTTACCGAAAACGTCATATGCACTCCTTCTGACACTGGACGCTGTATGTTTGGTTTGCAGCAAGAGCGTAGTTACTAACCAAGGAGTAGGATTGGTGAATGAAATGGACGATATAAATGAAAGCACTTCATAAAGGTTGGTTGTTTGTTGATTCGTTAATAACTTGATCAGTGCCACTTGAACTTCTGGTTCGTTGCAGATTGTACTACATGATCGAAGAGTCTGATTTAAAGAATCGCGTAAGTACGATGATTGTACAGTAAGAACATGTTCAATCCATTTTATGATCGTATCCATTAATCGATTGCTATGAGTAAGCGTTCTCTTGCAGCCTATCTCATCAAAACAGGATATCACAAGATTCATGTGCTGTATGCCAACAAGATCTAAAGGCTCATTCAATAGGGTATCCCAGAATGTATTGATACTTGGGTGTTCGTCACTCTTAGTTAATAGACCAGATGCAAAAATGAAAACTAATTTAAATCTTGGATTATATTTTTGTTTCTGAATGAAGTCAATTGCCTTGTCATGTGTGATACCTGACAGAGCCTTGGCTAAGTAACGAGCTGCAAAATATTCTTGGAAACTGAGATGGACAAAGTAATGAACTTTGTCTACTTCGATTCGTGTCCGAGTACCTTGTTGAGTGGACGATTTTAATATTCCAAGATTGAGTAAATGTGGATGATCGAAAAATGAACAGTTTGTTTCATTCTTAGCTTTTCGAATTAAATCTGGACTTAAAAGAATAGCGTTGATTTCTATTGCGTGAAAAGCCAGACTTTCTAAGAATGCTAATTCATTCTGGCACTGTTGATCAGCCTCTGCTCTATCCAACAAACTTATCAAGTTGGTTGAAGTTTCTCTTTGCTTCTCCAAATATCGACGACAAATCCATTCAGTCAATTTATCATAGAGCACCGTCATCGTTATTGTTTTTATTTCTGACCAATCATTATTACTCCAAACACTGCAAATAAGTTCTAGATTGATTGGAATGTGTGCAATACCCCAAATCCTAGGATTCAATTTGAGAAAGCTGAGTAATATCTTATTTTGTGCTGATGAATTTTGTGACTCGTTTCCCAACTGATCGAAGAATAGCTTGACATAATGGGGGATATTTTCATCTGTAAAGCCTGTGATTTCCAACTGCACAGGGTACGATAAAGTGTTCATGTATGGACGAGATGTAATGATGTGATCTGAAGTGCCCAGTAATTGATTAACTAAGTGTTTTAGATGAGCTGACTCGTTCTGCACTATTTCATCGTAGCCATCTAGTAGCCAGAGTATGCGACTTTTACGCATCTGTTCTTCCAAAACCTTTTCATCTTCGTCGGATAGTTTCAGGTTGAAAAAATATTGCTTTTTCAAAATGTCGACGAGGTAATAGTCGACACCAGCTTGATACTCTTGTTCTGTCAAAGACCGTAAAGGAATGAGCACAACTAGTTCATATTCTGACCAAATTACACCAGTTGCCCATTGGTACGCAACATATCGACAAAATGTTGACTTTCCAATACCAGCTTGACCGAAGACTAGCACCTTTCTGGTCTGATCTTTGCATGTTTTGAAAATATCTTTGACATCGATTGGAGTCTTACTGCCATAAATTTGTTCGAATGTACCCATAATTGTATCAATGTTCTCAGTATCACGAAGCCTCTTTTCTTTTTCTTGGTGTTCTTTCGTTTCTACTATGGCCAAATTGATGTAACTCTGTTCGATCGGAAAAGATTTCGATGGATTCATAAAGCGTTCTATTGTACTATCGCGTATATACTTGTATTTGATAAGTTCGGAAAGAATATTGGGCCGTGTCGAATTATCTTCCGGTACATATTGTAGATTTTGCAGCTTCCAGATTAAGGAATTCGCTTTTGACTGGATGCTTGAGTTTGAGAGATGACGAAAATCAACGTATTCGACTCCTTGTATCATAAGTTTCAGCCAATTGACAGGTTTCCAGTTTTCTTCAGCTCTGATCAGACACGGAATGATCTTCTTATGAAGTTTATTTGCATAGTGCAGTTCTATTTGACAGCGGGTCGATTTTTCGTACTCTGGACTGACAAAACAACAAATGAATGCTGCATTTTCCACTCCAACTGCCAGACTAAAACACAAACATACAGATAGTATTAGTACAGTCAGTCTCATGATGATAATTCGAAGGCATATACCTGTCGTAAATATTATCACTTCTTCTTCTGTCCTTATCGAACCAAATGGGAATCGATTGCTCGCGCAGAACTTGAAGTATGTGTAAGATGATAGTTTCATCACTGACATCGTGGGAAAACATGACGTGTTTGCCTTGAGGTATGCTCGTACTAGAAGATAGAAATGTCAACATTATATGTGTGTCGACGATTGATGATTCCTCTCAGAAGCTGATGTCTCTGATATGAATGAGAAAGATTCATAGCATTCAAAGTTACTTATGCGAAATATTAATCGTCAGGTGAAAACAATTCACTCACCATTCTTTGAAAGAGAACACGAATGGTCTGTTATCGACTTGAAGTGATTCATTTTTGAGGTATATTCGGGTACCTGGCATAAGGATAACTTCCTGTTCGTTGGGAAAAGCAGAATACTGTGAAACATCTTTGCCATTTATCGTTTCAATAGCGTACAAGGTACCCGTTTCGCCAAGAAAATGCTCGACAATATTGAGCTCTTTCGAAGTAGAAGTTATCGCCCACCAAGTTTGAACAGCACAATCGGCAAATGTAAAATTAATTCCATTCTGTATACCACGCCATACAATACCCTTGAATGAAGGTAACTTGTTGAGAGCGGTAATGAAGAGTTTCATGTAGTTGAACCATGGTCTTAGTGCCTCTCCATCCATAGTACGAAGATTATGGCTTAGTGTCGAGGAAAATTGGATAGGCATCGTGTGAAGATAGATGGCTGCAGATTCGTCTTCTGTTAATATACTCGTTTTCCTGCATTGTAGCTTTGCTTGTGTGACGTAATTAATGACGTTAGGAATGTCATGTGTGATGCTTTGGACAGCTTCTTCCAATGTCGTGATTTGTTGGTCTTGGTAACCATAGATAGGACTGGAACTCTCATCGTGATTGATTGCGTCAGATTCGTCCAAAAATTTGTTTTCCATCGTTGTTTTTCTCTGTATGACGAATAGATCGTAGATAATCTAGAAGGATGAATACAAGTCGAATGAAGTTGGAGATTCAAAATTAGTATCAACACTTTCTTAGAAACATCATAATTTGGTGTACAAACTATCATTGCAAGTCTAGTAACGAGCAATCAGTTGCAAGGTGATTGAGACAAAGCAAAAAAAACAGAATTTCCCAATCCTCGTACAAGTAACGTAGTCATCGCTATCTTCCTTTCCTTTTGCTGTAATCGGCAACCAATAGAGGAGATTGTTTTTTTTCTGTCGATTAATATAAGTCGCAATGCACTCTGGATGATCCTTGAGAGTGAGGGTGAGGGTAAAAAGAGATCTATCATCCTCACCCTTATTCGCAGCATACTTCAAGAATACATTCATAAGAAAAAAATTTGCTTGAAACAAATATTTCACCATCCCAACAAACGCTTCATACAAGCAATGAATTTTAATAGATCTAACTCTCGCTCTTTTGCCACTTTTGGGTGTGAGTGTGGGTGTAGACTGGTATGGGTCGAAGTTTGAGTAGGAGTGTGAATGAGAGCGAAGAGAAGACCAAATCCTGGGACTGCATCAACACTCAGAGACCTTTTACACCCTTTCTTGTGTAATCAAATTATTCCATAATTATAAATTTAGTTTTCATTATTCAGACAACCCTCACTAAATTTATTGATAGAAGATTGTTAAACCCGAAGAAAACTCCTTTTCGTATTAAAAAAAGCCTTTTCTAACTGAGAACTAGACATAGTTAACTACATGTGCATTTCACTCTAATTTGAACTAAAAACACAATTATCATTCATAAGAGGTGAAAAGTTTCGAGCATAGTGTACGCTCAAAGTTTTTTATACGATACGCATCTGGAAGCTAAAAATGAGAAAAGACTAGTTTTGTATGTGATTTACATAAAATACTGCCAGTACCTTGTTGTTCGAGCTCACATTTTGCAGCGTGTAACAGTGATGTAGTTCAGAAAAAAATCATAGCTTACGTAGAAAAAACGTACATTTGAAGAACCATGCGAACGTGTATCTTCATTGAAATGCATGCTCCCTGTGAAAGAAAAGTTTTAGATCTGCTTTATTGGAAAAAATCCATTCGTGAAGCTAAAATATTCACGAAAATGATATTACATTGTCAGTTTGTTAATGGCTGAAAATATTTGATAGACATGTACTGTTTATCGCCGCAGGTGAAGGGAAGCTTTAATAGGTTCTAGTTACTCTAGCTCAAATTGTCTGTCTAGTTCAGGGCTGCCAAATCTCCTGATTTAGCCAGGAGACTCCTGATTTTTAGACTTTTCTCCTGATGAAAAAATCTCCTGAATCCAGGAGCTGATTTTTATGATTTTCTCCTGATTTCTCCTGGTTTTTTAAAGGATTTTGTCACGTTTACTTGTAGTGATATTTTGAATCAATAAGACAAAGAAAAAGAGAACTATCACACTATTTCATAGATGCAACAGACAATAAGAAAACACGTCGTTTCTGCTTGTTAGACCTGATAACATGCGTTTATTTGTGAGCTTATCTTCTTGACGGTTAAAATGTACCTCATGGACAAAAACTAGTTTAGTTCGCTTTTTCTATATCAACCTAGAACGCTATTTGTGAATTGACCTTCAGCCACATGAAATTTTTGTGGGCTGATAATAGAAACGATTTGAAGTGCAATCTTATTGGTGCATAATTAGGAACTAAATGAATAATCGTCTCAGTTGTACAAAGTTCTATAATTATCTTTTAAATAATTCAGACCTATTGAAACAAATTCAGTCTTCAGAAAAATATGACCATGTTCATAGGTGGCGAAATGTTTTGGATCTAGGGTAGGCTCAACAATTTTTTACAGGATTCGCACCAAAAAATTAAAAATATGGACTAAGCCAATTTTTTTTATGTCATCTTGATGAAACAAAGTTAGTCTTTCTCATTTCGAACTCGCATTTTGTAATGTATGACGCTGATAGAGATAAGAAAAGCATTTGCAACTTATCAGTCAAAAAACGTGCATTTAAGAAAACATGTTGATGATTATCTTCATTGACTTTCAACTCTCACAAGAATTGTTTTCCATCTGCTGTGCTAAAAAATAAAATAATGTCCAAGCAGCAATGTTCACAAAAACGACATTACATTATGAATGTTTTTATTGTGTTGAAAAGATATTTTTTCTGCGGGAATATTTTTCTATACTCGTCGTTTTCTTGCTTCATTTCGTATGGTAATTGGAGCTCCATTAAGTATTGGTGTTCCCGCATTTTTTCTCGTATTTACCTACATATTCAAATACATGTATGTAACAGCGTTTTATTTTTACGTAACTAACCTACTGTAGCTCCAATCATAATTATATTTTTAATTTCAAGTCGTGTCACGGTTATCTTAAAATCTAAAAATAAAACAGGAATATGAATTCCTGAAGTCTTACAATTAGAAGTGTAAATCGCCGAGCTGAGTCGCCGCTGTCGGTGGGACAAAAAACTAACAGTTTTGAAGATTTTTCGACGTCTGAGATCACTCTTCAACGATGTTTCTGCCTAGGTTTTTTATCAGTGTGTTCTCTACCATTGTTTTCTCTTTTTCAATCCGATAATTTCTCGGAAATAAGAAAACCTTAAAGAAATCGTCCAACAAATTCACTCACCTCGCCGACAGACTAAAAAAGTTGAGTATTTTCAGTCACTACCGACATTAAAAAAAATAAAATCACACTTGCACACCACCGATCTATGGACTGGTTTACGCTTCCGCTTACGGAAGTGAAAATAAATTTTTTTCTGGGAATGAGAGTGTAAGAACAAGAATAACAATTTTTTTCCGAGAAAGACAATGTAAGAACAAGAATAACAATTTTTTTCCGAGAAAGACAGTGTAAGAAGAAGAATAACAATTTTTTTTCCGCGAAAGAGAATATATGGGCGAGAACAACAAATTTTTTCTGAGAACAGAAAGAATAATCGAGAAAAGTTGCTCTCATAACACTAATGATCGGGTATGTAAACTTACTTGCTAAAAATGATGAAAGTCTTTGGCAGCTACTAGCTGATATGATTCAGGTTTTTTATGCAGTACTTCGTCACTTTTAACAAAAGAACCCCACTTTAAATCATGGCTGATCCAAGATTAGACATTTAGCTACACAAAACTAAAAGTTTTCTCAAAAACAGTTTCTAGGTCTGTTTCAATAAATGTTACTATTTGTTGCCGATAGCGGCAAAAAATCTTGACGTCCGTACAAAAGTTTTTATGTACTGCGCAAACCTATCAATTTGACGTAGTAGAAAACAATTATTTGAGCGTACCATAGTCTATGGAATCTGAACCTAAGATGGGCTTTAGTCTACTCAAGCCGTGTGATTCCATCGTGTATGAATAGACCTTATCTAAGCCCTCATTTATTCCTTCCACGAGCCTACCTAAGCCTTTAGCTGTCCAATCTACAGTAGGCTCGAGCATACTCAGGCCTTGTGACTCTTCCGTTTATGGTCATGTTAGAAAAGTGACATGAACGGTATAGTTAATAAAGTATTGTTCATGTATGCTCATTTTGTTTAGTTATATATTGACGTCTAATTAAACTTCACTTTCTATTTTGTCGGTATATTTTGATGAACCACTGTGAAATGAGTAGTAAAATAAATTCCACAGAACTATATTTTTTTTGTAATATATATCATTTAAAGGAAATTTTGTCATCAGTAACTTAGTAGAAGAGCATAACAAGTGATTAGATGAACGAGAACTTCAGTTTTCTTTGAGAGAAGACCATTAATTCATTTCCTGATTTCAATAAACATCTCCTGATTTTTCTCCTGATTTTTCAGTAAAAATCTTCTGGTAAACTACTGTTTTTGCTCAAAAAACTCCCGGTTTTTGAAATTTGGATTTGGCAGTCCTGATATTGATATTATTAATAAATACAATTATATTCATTTAGAAAAATTAATTATTGGAGAATTTAAGTGTAACTTTCAAGATTTTGTTATCTTTGTTAAACAAATATCAGATTTAAAAAATTTAACAATATTAACAAGTTATAATATAACAATGACTAATGCTTTTGATTGGGAATATTTAATTGAATCTTCATTGCCTTACTTGGATATTTTTAAATTTCAATTCTCCTTCAAAAAAAAAACATATAATACTGAAATATATTTAGAAAGAATGATGTTTTTTTCAACGTCAATTTTGGATTGAACAGCATCATTAGTATACTCAATTAGTATCAAATCAATCTTCAGTATTCATAGATACAATACCTTATTTATCGAACACATTTAAAATAGAATTAGATACTATCGTACATTATCATACAATTTTTACAATAGCGAATCTATTCGATAAAGTAATCAATCTTACATTAACTGATCAATCCATAAAAGAAAAATATCAATATTATTTTCTAAATATTATTTCATTAATACTCATTAATTGGAATGATATGTTTAATAATTCTTCTGAACACATTTATTTTATTCAATATTTAAAAATAGTTGTTAATTTATCAAATTTAACATATTTAGATATTTCAAAATATTAAAAAAAATTATGTTATCAGGTAATTTATTAACATTACTAAAAGAATCACCAAAACTATCATCATTGAAAATTGATCCAATAGATTTAATGTCATTATATAACGATTAAGAATTATGTGAATATTTGAAAACGATGATTAAAACATTAAATATATATAAGTATAATCATTATTCATTTAATAAGTTTGAAGAAATAATGATTTTTCATACAGTATTTCAACGTATTATACAACTTCAATGCAATATTAATAGCTTAGAACAATTTTCTTTTCTAATAGAACGATTTCCATCATTATCAACTATGCATATTTATATGTCGTCATCGTTATATGATAATTATATTTATTCTTTTCTTCAACAATTATCATCCAAATCTCCTTCATCTGAATATATTAGAACTATCCATGTGAATTCGTTAAATAAATATATTTTCAAGAAATAATTTATTGCTTAAAAGAATTTTTAATCTTGCAACTCCATTTCGCTATGATTATTTAATAGATGATGAATGACACGTACAAATATAAAGAGAAAGAAGCAGTTTTCGTACTTCTAGGATTCTTTTAGTAATCTAAGTTTTAATTTTTATTGAGAGATATTTCAAGCTCTTTTTGCATCATAAAGATATAAGGATATTTGATGTTCACAGCAAAATATTCGAGTATATCAGCTATAATAAACAAGTTGTAGAGTGTATGCCTTTGATGGGTCTAAAATTCAACAAAATAATGAAAAATTATTTTTGAAACATATGATTATTTTTCTTATAAAATCATAATCAAACTACTTGCAAAATATGAAGAACAAAAGTTCCATGTAAAACAGTATTCAATATCTTGATTATCAAGTCTAAATTTGGTAATAGTGCTTATTTCGTGTGATGATGTCACTTACGAATGCTTTGCTTGAACTTCTGATGCTTTATCGACCGTGAGTCTGGTCCGGCTTGATTTCATTTGATTGATTTTCTTAATGGACTAAATGTTTTTCAATCGGTGAACTATGTCATAGGTCTGGTTGGGAATGCCAGAAACTTGTGTTGATAGTATCAATCAATTTGAGTTTGTACTCATACAAAGCTTATTGAAAGACTTTCAAAGTTGTGATCAGCAAAAATCTCTTTAAAGATAAACCGATGCGTGTAACCTCTATGGGGATTAAATATGGAACTCATATATCTTCTTTGTTTTCAATGCTAAAGGTATGGACTGCGCATGTAACTAGAGTATGCGTGTGACTTTCCCTGATATATCAACTGAGACAATCGCACACCCACTCTACATAATTTAAAGCAGTATCTATAGAATCAAGCCACACCATTGATCAAATTTTGACAGGAAACCTTCGAATCTGAAACCAAGTTTCCTTACAAAAGATGAATCTATCCCTAATTTTGTTAGGATGTCGTCTTGCCCTAAAAGATAATTGCCACACAAAACAATATTCATCTAATTTACATTTTGTAAACTTCGTTCACAAGAAAAAATGGTGTACAGATACAAGCTATTCTAAAAAATATAGTATACCAGTGCATTCTTTTTCAGATTTCCAATAAAAACATTGATGACTCATATTCTGACATCCGTGTCGCTGTACCTTTGTTATTAGTAGTAGTAGACTTGTGTTCTATAAGTCTTCTATGATTTGTCGTTCTTTTTTCATAATAATGTATATTTCTTTGAATGGAACTCAATATCTTTGTGAAAGAAATATATGCACTTCTGGACAAAAGTTGTTTCGTCCCTTTCTTCTTGTCTAGGATGTCAATGAAAAGCTAAAAAAATTGAATATTCCTGTCATACTTTTGACTTCCACAAAGTTCGGTATTCATTTATGATCTGCATTGGATTACTGGACTTTGTTGAAGTAAGATATAAAACTTCAAAATATTTTCTATTAATATTCCTCTTATGAATATAAGCTACGAACATACCTCTATCGGTGATAAAAATATCAACCCATCTAGTCAAAGTATGACAGAAATATTCAAATTTTTCTTTTTTCAGTGACACATTGGACAAGAAGAAAGAGATGGAAAGACTTTTGTTCAGGGATGTATGTATCGTTTATCGTTATGAATGACATCTCTAAATTATTTTCGAAAATCGTGAAAGAGCCAGTAAGATCTATCGAAAACGATTTTTTAATTCGTAGTAATAATTATTTAAAAATTTCTCAGAAACATCTAAATTTCATTCAAAAACAGCTTTCGATGACTAAATCAAAAAAATTGGATGATTTTTAAAAAATAGATTTAGTAAACCAATTTGCAGTCTATGAAAATTTACGTTTTTTCTTAGATTTGTAAGACTTCAGGTCAGCAAATTCGTACTCTGATCGTGCTGGCATACCGTCGGTTATTTCGCTACTACCGAGAAATACTGTTGATACAGGGGTGCAGATTCTGCCGATGAAATAAAAATTTTCTCCCGACAACAAAACTTTTGCGAAAAATTTCTCCACTATAAAAAATCCAATTAAATAATGAGCTTTCTCGTTTAAGATATTTATTCAAGAAAAATCTATCACTATTCAACACATTGCAATTACACATTAAAGAAAAGGATTTTATTATTCAATATGGTTTGTTTCGCATAATCTAGCTACTTTACGTAAATGATTTAAACTAACGAAGGGAAATTCTGTCAAGCTGTTTTCTGAAATTTTTCAATTTAAATCTTTCTTTAGCATAGCTTTTTTTGCTTTACCTTTTTACTCGATCCATTCACAGTAAAAACCTGTGTATTTGTTGTTTGTTTGAGTAATTTTCTAAAATTTGAAGTCGATTCAAATCGTATTCGAACTAATTTTGGAAAGATAGTCGGATACATTGAAGCTTTATAAACAGTTTTATAAAAATATAATGTGGTTGACCAATTTGAAAAGAGCCTTGATCGATTGTTTTACATGCATAATTTAATAATTATATTCTATTGACCTGTTTCTTATCTTAACATTTGCAATAATCGTGTGTTTATAAAGATGGAGTCTTTCTGTGCGGAATAATGCTTTTATCCTTTTCTCTTTCCATTTTTCTGTATTACAATAAAGAGTCATCTGTAGTTCTTTGAGATTAATATTAATATTAAAAAGGCTGCTGACAGTTAAGTGCTGAGACTAAAAAGTTTATTTTAATCTACAACTGTATTAGTTAGTATTCACTTACATTCATGTGAACTATAAATTGCACTCTTACAATCCCGAAATCAAGTTTCTTTCTATCTTTTATTCCTGATAGGGAGGACTAATTTAGCGGAACGTGAATTGATTTGTCAAAAGTGAATCCGAACTGAACTGACCTCGAACTAGTTCACTTCGGTGCATAATGACCATAAATTAATTATCATAGTGGTTGTTACCCATACGTACACGCAATAACAACTGAATGTAGCAACAGCGAAAAATGTCAAGTGATGAAGTTCTATTAGGAAAAGTTTAGAAAGAAAAAAAAAAGAACACAACTGATGTGTATTGTATTATAAATAGGCATAAAGAGATAGGATGAAGGAGATAGCAATATGCATGATGAACGTTAATAAAGATACGTATGACTCTTTTCAGAAGTTTAATGAGAAGCAAAGAAAAAAAACTGCCGGTATAGCGCACACTATCCTGAATGATCTACTAACACTTTTTTCGGTTTGAATCACATAGGAAATTCGTTATACAAAAATAAAAACGATAATTCTTATGTTTAAGGGATCTGAAATATCAGTACAGGTGTCAGATTTATTCATGGAAAAAATAGAATATGATGTAGAACGAATCAAAAAAATAATAATTAGATTTGTACATATCGTACGTAATATTTGTGCTATCGTTCCAGATGTTACTAAAACTGATTTGAATATCATCTCACGACCATATAGAAGGTCTATTTTTATCAATAGACAATATCAAGCTTTAGACATATTCGTAAATCTGAGCATAGCGACCTCTAATTTTTGTAGTAGCGAGCTGCTTTTATGCATTCTGCTTACATGCTGAGGGATATGTCCATGATTTTGACTGGTGTATTTATGTCTCACTAAAGATATACGTAAAATTTATATCAACAAAAATATTTGGTCATCTTTTAACAAAAACACAGTTTTAGGAAGAATACCTATATCATTTGCTTTATAGTCAATATAAAATTCTCATTCGGTTTAGTAAAAAAAAAGTTTCTATATCTTGAAGAAAATTGCTGTTAATATCAGGTGACGTCTAATTTTCGCTCTGCTTATTAATAAAAATGAATATTATCAAGTATTCGAATAAGAAAAAAAAACTAATTAAAGACTAGCAGTAGGACCAGTCCGAAACGTCTTCCATACCCTCGAGAAAAAGACTACAAAGACTGTCGTTCACTTTAAAATAATGTGAATATTCTTTTACATGACATCATACAGTTTATATGGGTCGTATAAATTCATTTTAGTTTTAATTTTAAAAGAAATTAATTTATTTTATACTTGATTGTTTTTGTAATTTAAAATGATCTTATCTGAGCTTCTGTAGTTAATTTTGTACTTGGATAAAGTTTTCTGGATAGTTTATAATTTTCTGTAATCGAAAAGATAAATCTAATCTGACAGTTTATTCGATATTTCGATTAAGACTTGTTCGATTTAGTCCAGTTTATCTTACTGTAGCGTGTCCTGTGAATTGTTTTTTGATGGATACCATATCTAACCTACATACTCAGTCTTTCTCTAGGAAAAGACTAGGTTATGTGAGTTATGACGATTGTACATGCAGAGATAATGATGAGTTCTAAGAACGTAGTAGAATTCTAATTGGTCCTTGATAAGAGCTTGTTAATGTGTATGTTTTGAAGAAATACTTGTCATTTACCGTAGTACTAGTTCACTTGGAAATATATATATATATATTGATTCGCTTTGAATATGAAAAGGAAATTAATGAAGAGTAAGATGTGTGAAAAGGTAGCTATGACTGTGATATCTGTGTGTGTATGACGAAAAGAGTCATCCGAAATTTTTCACTTATCCGAACTCTAATTTTACATAGAAATCTTTGAACTTTTATCAACTATTTGGATCAGAACATTTGTGCTACAACTTCTATAAAGATGCATTTTTTAAAATTACGTTGAATTATAAAATGTAGGACGTGGTAGAGCGTTCTGCTTGTGCTTCATTCACGTGTTTGCTTTTCGTTCTCTACTCATTTAATATACAAGACAGCATCTATGATGATTCTCTACTTTTTTTATGTGCGTACGCCTGAATGGAGGTATCTTAGACTCTTCATTGGGTTTTTATCTATTTTGATTTTATAACACGTGTTCTTTTCATAGATGCAGTATATATGCTGCAGTGGTAGAAAGAAAATAAATACGAGTTTTCTTGTAAATTTCATGTGCTGTTTTTTTGCGTGATTTTTAGAAGGATATGGCTAGTAGCAATACTATTGAGTCACTCATAGGAACATGGGATCATGTAAATATTACAAATGACTTATATTATTCTCATCTCATCATAATATCATGTTACATTCTATTCTTACAGGTTCGCAGTGAAAATTTAGATGATTTCTTGAAAGAGGTGGGTGTTCCTATGCTTATTCGTATGATGGCAACACGTTCGAATCCACGTGTAGTAATCAGTGAAAAAGATGGTGTCTGGACAATACGTACTGAAACAGCATTAAAAACTCAAACAAGTACTTTTACTCCTGGTGTTGAATTTACAGACACCACTCCTGGCGGACAGCAAGTGCAGGTGAATTTTCTTGTCTCACATTTTTACTATGAAATGCTTGCATCTATATTGATTTTTCTTTTTTTCTAAAACTATTTTTTTAGACACTTATTGTTTTTGAAAGTGGAACTTGGATTCAGAAAATAACAGACACGAAAGTAAAGGAAACGGTTGTAAAACGTTTTGTTAATGACGAAGGACTACAACAAGTGGTAAGTGAGTGCTATTTTTAATCATGTTTTTTAATATTTCATTATAGGAAATGACTTGTGGTCCGGTGAAAGCATGTCGTTGGTTCAAGCGGGCGAACTAATAAATGCAAACTGTGAACAATAAACAATCTTCTTGCTCTTTATGTGATTTTAATTATCACAACGGTTCTTATTCAGACTCTTCTTATATTGATCTTTTTTGTTTTGTAATATTGTAATTCATGCTTCAAATCTACCCCCACAAGTCAAGAATACACTCACATGTTCTACATCTATGCCTACAGTTTTTAATTGCTATTCGCTATGTTAAAGATGTCAAAAATATATTGTATTGTACCGTAAAAATAACAATTTAACAATGAACAGTTGAGTTTGGGTGCGAACCTTGGTAAGAAGAGTATTCATAGGGTATGGGTGCAGGTGAATGTCGATTTAGATAAGCATTCCAACGCTCACAACTTAATTGGTTATGTTATTTTTAAACGCAGATGTAGCGAATATGACATTACAACTCATAAAAATGGTAGAAACCGATTCTATGTTTTGATCGGGTAGACTATTAAATGTGGAAGTAAAACGTCAAAGAATAATTCAATCTTCTATCGAACAATCAACTGTATAAACTTTGATCCATAAGGCGATTCATCAAATACATTTTTTCTTCTCAAAAATCAGTTTCTACTCGAATAAATCAAGATATCCACTTGGCATAGCAGTACTGGACGAATTGCTTGTCTTCAATGTTGTATTCATAACATAAGTGCTATTAAAGTTGTGAAATGTCCTATCTAAAAAGTATTGAGATAGCCTTATCATGAGAAGAGTAGGTGTGGATGTGGATGTTGATACAGGACCCCACCCACGCTCACACCCACAGCCACATCTACATCCACACCCGATTTACTGGTGCAAAAATGTGGTCTGCTTTTGCATTACTTTTTTTATAATATGAATTAACTTCAATTATCGAAATATAATTTGGTTTTTCATTAATAAATTCACATATGATCTGATCTAACACTAGTTTCGTTATATTCAAACGTAGCTTAATATGTTATCACTGGATTTATTTTGTATGGAATTATATTGTATTTTTTATCGCAGCATATGATTTAATTTTAAGTTCAAGCCGTCGGTTAAAGAAAGTATGTAAGAATCCGTCCAATACCAGTGATAATATTTTGTCATCATCATGTATTTGAATATGATTATAACTTGATTATATACCGTCCTTGAATTAATACATAGGTCGGTATTTTTTCCATTTAATATATAAAAATATTTGCGATCTGACCAAATATTGGCATGAACTAAATGTTAACTTACTATCCAACGATTCAAAAAACCTGGCATCCCACTCCGCCTCTTTTTCCTCTTTTCTTTTAAAATTCCTCTCTTTAGCCTCTTTTTCCAGAAACATTCTCTTTTTCCTCTTTTCTCACAAAAAAGTGGTTTGTTGACAAAAACGTCCATGAGTATATTGATTAATGTTATCATATCATACAAAAAGATCACATAACACAAACTGATGTGCCGATCAGTCGAGGTGTATAGCTAAAGAGGCTAAATTATATGATTTTAATGAACAACTTCAGCGATGTTATATATCCCTAATTAGGACCCAATTTTTATAGTTCTCTAGTGGAGGCAAAATCACTCAATTATATTTCTAATGTGAACTCATCATTCTCTCACAATCTTGACAAGTTTTTCTGGTAAAGACCAACATGGGAAATGGCAATATCGCTCACTTTTCTTGATCATTTTTCTCAGCCCTAGGGAAGTTTGTGATGTGAATCTAACAATAGATAGCTAACTCGTAGCGTAACGCATGCGTTAAAATGAGAAGAAGTTTCCAGAATGGCTCGACCTATCCTAGAATCTTTTCAAATTAGATAGGATTTCTTCGGCAAGATAGCTTCCGATAGTATGATGTCATAAGTTGAAAATTTCTGCATATCAGATACCGATAAAAGTTTTCATGTTGTATCCGGCAATATCTGATCCTTCAAAATTGCTGCGTTCATTACAGATCCCGTGATATGTTGCTAGATTACCTTACGTGATTGATTTACCGTCAAAATGAAGTAATCCCTCTCCCTTCGAGTTTCTCCGTATACAATCACATTTTGGAGGATCGTATATCTCTAAATCCTACACGGAGAAATATAATCGTATACGAAGTAATATCAAGTAAAACGAAAGCCGTTGACAAGCTTTGTTTGTCCATAAACGATCGTATTTCTGCGCATACGATCACGGAGTTATACGATCGCAATACTAGGCGATGTGAAACGCCGCCTTTCTCCGATTACAAGCGTGTTTGCTTGGCATGAGTTAATATTGACAATGGTTTCATGATACTTGGGAGAAATCGGATATGATGGAACGCGATAGTAATAAACAGGAGTGTTCCACTAATCAAAAAGTAGAGAATCCGACAATCTACCCAATACAAATAAGTCGTTTTCTACAGAACACAGGAAGATGACCATATTTTACTGGGAAAATCAAGCGTTTTCGATAGCACGGGATCAAACAATTTCTTACAAACCTGCTGTCTGGGCACCATTGCAACCAATGTATTAATTTACGCTAGGAAACGGAAAAGTGAAACTGACTTGCGAAAAATGATCAAAATCATGGAAGAATTATTGAAAATTGAAAAAAACGAAAAGATAATTTTCTCATATGCACAGTCATCCGAAAAAAAGAACAAAAAGCAGGAAAAAAACGTTTAATGAATTCTGATCGTTTCTGCTTCTGTGTGCCTACTTAGTCAGGTGGAGTATTATTATAGTCAGATACTACGTAAATAGAATAGTCTATTTCTCTAATGTTTTCCCGTGTTCTAATGCATACATAAGCAATTGCACAAAAACCTCTACGAACAATTGGAAGGTTCGTTTCTTTTTTACTCTTTCAAGTCATATTCAACCTATATTGATAACGCACGAGTTTTGTCGGATTTATAGTACTATTGCGCCAATGGGTTTTAGTTTTCGTCGGACGAAACTGTATGCCTCTTTTCTCCTCTTTTTTATTAAAAATCCTCTTTTGTCCAAGAACGCTGAGCCTCTTTTTTTACAAAGTGTTGGTGGGATGCCAGCAAAAAAACAGAAGTTCGTGATTTCAAATCTTATCAAGTTTACGTCATTTCGATAAATTCTATCAGAAAATGATGTTTTGATTAAAATGTTTATTTCAACGATCAATATTTTCAAATGCAGTCCTTTTCGAAGAAGTATTCAGTACTAATTACCATTTATCGTTTTGTTTTTTATCTTTATTTTTATATTTAAATTTCTGTTATACTTTCGTATTTTACTATCAGTACTAATAAATGTAATACACAGCTCTGATGAATACTTATATTTCAATAAATAACACGAAACGTATCAGTGAAATTAATCCTACATTTATTTAAATCTTCTAAACAAAGCACAATAATTCATGATTTTGTCATATTTTGAAACTCGACTTGGTTGATCGTTGAAAAGCAAGAGGAGAGACTAGCAGATTGAATCTTTCTTTTCTTTAAGAGACAGATCGATATGGTTTCTGACTGATTTACACGCATCCACACCCCTAATTTTGTATTTGTTGTCTTCGCTTTTTTTTATGAATTCAAGAACACGACAAGAGAATAACCATTAGTGTCATAGATGAGAAGAATAAATTTGTATAAAAACAACAGAAAGAAAATGAAAATAAAAGTCGATGATGGAACAAAAAGCTCAGTAGAACGATAAATGATGATTCACATGAAACAAGAGCAATTTCTTGCAAAATCATTTACTCATTGTTGCATTCTTATACTAATGTAGTTTGATGAAATGTAAGTGAATAAACTTATTGCAAGATAAACTACGT
>CAJNOL010003941.1:0-18451 GCA_905250125.1 Rotaria sordida | reverse complement strand
TAAAGTTATAACTAAATGTAATACAAAATTCTTTATTTCTTCATTGTTTAATAAATACAATCAATAATCAGTATGACGACCGTTAGCGTTCTTTATTGCATACAGTCGAGATAGATACGAACATGGAAGAGTTTCAAATAAATCAGTGTCGATTTTCGTGTTTGTCAAAACATCTAAAGTGTGCATTTTAACTGTTTCTTCAAGATAACGAGAATGTCTAGCTTCTGATAACATTTCTTTTTCGACTTCATCCTTGATTATTGTTCCAATATGTTCCGTCACATTCAGATTGGGTGAATTCTCAATTCAACTATTATTACCCCAAAACTTAACGTCCTTATGTTGAAGCAAATGTTGGGTCTGATTTGTTCGCATACATAATGCTGTATCATGGACAAATATAATTTCATCAGGATCGATAACATTTTCTTCATTTTTTAAGAACAGAAATACGTTTTCAGTCAAAATTATATCACGAAAATATCGTTCAGTTCAAGATTCACCTTTATCTTTAATTATCCAATGTAATCTCTTAACAGTAAATATAACAAAAATCCTAATACATGCTTAATTTTTAACTATTTCATAATACCGTGCATGTTCTTGAATTTTGTCGGCACTTTGTGCCCAAATTCGGTCATTTTGATAATTTGATCGAGGAACAACCGAGACAAAAAATTCATCAGACGGTGCGAGGTAAATAAAATCCTGCTCGGTCCAATCTTTTAACATATGGCACATCCATAATTGATCCGATATATGAGTTTTCGACTTTAATGGTTTTGTAATAACATAGAACGACTTTAAAGCTTCTCGATGACGATAGTTATTGATTATTCTTGGAACGACGCACTCTTTGTGCTTTTCCACAATTTCTTTCGCCACAACAAAACAACTTCTCCTTTATCGGCCATTCGCTTTAAGGATGATGTCTTGACTTGCTTATGATAATTTAAGCTTAGGACCAGCATTTGAATAATCAGCAAAACACGGATCATATAGTTTTCCCACCAGTCTGTAACAAATCGAATCGAGCGATGAACTTTCTTCACAGTCCAATATCGATTAATAAATGTTGCACCGGCATTTCGAGCTTCACAAAAAGCGATGCATTTAATTCTGTCAATAATTCTCTGCCCTTCAGTATCATAAGTACCAGCTATTTTAAAATAATTAGATTTAATTGATTCACCGAAAGGACAGATTTTTTTATGAAAGATATTGATCAGAAAATGATCTTATATATTGTTTCATAAACTTCTTGAACTTTCCTGTTCTATAACTTTCTAAGAGAAGAAAAATAAAAAATCTTTATTATTCACCGCCAACATGAGGAACAGACAACAGAACGCAAAAGGATAATCACGCCTTCTGAATCATAGTTAGGTCTTATGATTACTAGAACAATGCTTTTTCCAGTTTTTCCAAAGAAACTTTCTTTTTTCCTTTGTCTTACAGCTGGGCAAAAATGAATTATAACGATCACATTATACAAAATTCTTTAAACTTCGAACGTTTCAATATACGAAATTTTTCATAAACCTTATGATTTAGTACCAAAAACCCATTTTTGACGGTACTTCGTTTGGTACAAAATTCATTATTTCCAACCTAGTACATATTTTACATCTTAAATATGTAAAGAAAGAACATGTCTAAATCTATCTTAACATAAGACTATATAAGAACATAGGAATAAAAATGAATTACCGTTTATTTTCTAATAATACACTTTCTTAATAATGATGTCAAGTAAGTATAGCCTATATTGGATAATAGTTCACGTATTACAAAAATATATTTTTTTAAATGTCTGTCCATCTTTATATATATTGGGAAATACAAAAAAAGCACACATTTAAATGTACTAGAACCATTTTTATCGTTATATCTTTACATGTTATTCGAGCCTCTTCCTCTCAAAAAAAACAGTCGATTTCCCTGAAAAACATAAAAAATTGACATAAATGCATAGAAAGATACTACAAGGTCTGATCTTTTAAAAATGGGGGTCAGTGGGGGATGCGAGATGTAGGTGTGGATGTTTGGATGTGGGTGTCGGCGGGTGTGGGTGGGTGTCGGTGTGGTTGAACTCAATACTCATACCTCCACTCCCACTCCCACACCCATCCACACCCACATCCCACACCCATTCACACCCGCACCCACACCCATATCCATACCCTCTTATGAAATCAATGATTGTTCTGTATTACAGGTGCTTCGACAACGACTAATGTTGGTACAGACAAAAAAAAAGAAACGATATACTCCAGCAAAGTTCAAGTAATTCAAACAATTTCTTAATGTACTTTTTCTGTTTACATCCATCACCTTTTCTTTATAGAAGGATACAGTTGCAACAGCCGCCACCACCAGTACTGTAAATACTGGAATTAGTTCAATCACCAATAAAGTCAGATGATAATCACTCTAGACAACGGATATTCATTGAATGTGTTATATATTTAGATATCTGCTATGGAAGCCAGTGCTTCATTAACTAAAGGTAGGATATTGTTGATTATAGACTTAGAAGTGAGTACGATGATTAGTGATGAGGAGTTCTGTGAATAAAATCACAATCATTGCTCGGACGCACCCTGCTCACAAGAGAAATTCGTAGATTAGATGATCACTTTTCGAAGAACATTTCTCACTTGTTCATAGTTCACACGGGCGGAGTTACTCGACTTTTTGAGATAAATGGTATAATTTATTGACATACAAAAAGCTTATGTTCTTTATAAGAAGGATATTATCATTCCCTTTGCATTTTTGCTATGACATCTCAGCAAAAGCATATAGATGTTTTTTAAATAAAAAGCATGCAAAGTTTCTATATTTTAAGGAAAATTTTGTACTTTCACATTATTTCCAATTATGGGCTCAGCTCAATTTATTTAATTTTTGCATCATTGGTCGAATAATTCTTGAAAATAACTTTTAAAAGTGAATGAAACTATTAGAAACTGATAATCTCATGGAACATAAAATAAAAGTCAAAAACAAAATATGGTTTTGAAATTATTCTATCGTCATTCGATAATGAATAAAATTTTTATTTTCATTCCTTTGCTGAAGGACACCAATGTAGATGTGACTGTTTTCTCATCGAACGACGACTGTACATATAAGATTTGTTTGAGGTATCTTGTCCTTGAAGATTGGCGATGCGCTGCCTTGAACATTACATGATGGGCAGCTTTTCCTAAAGCCATATCAACAGAACAAGTGTTGTTGCTTATATCAACGTTTTGAATTATTTAGTGGAAGAGACTAAAATAGTTGAATCTAGAATTAGAAACAACCATATCTAAAACAGTGGATTACATTATCTCTTGAGCTTGTCGATAAAGCGAAGCTACATCCACATGTTAGATATAAGTGTACATAGTTTTTCCTTGTTCATTGAAACCAATCAGTTTCTGTTTCGTATTTATTCCTTTTTCACCGAGATTTTAGTGACAACGTCAACATTTATGTGATCGGTAATTCAAATTCCCATAAGTTTAAAATAAGAAAATGAGAAGAACTCGTTACAAAATTGCTTGATTCATCCCTTTCAATATTTTTTATCAATGTTTGTGCGAAGGTTCTTGCGAACCCTTCACTTTTTTGAGTTTCTTTCGTTATCATGCTACTTTCAGTTTCATTGATCCTTTGATTGCTCGAAGAGACTTAAGTCCCTCAAAATCATGGTACTGGTATAGTTTGCAGAGTTTTGTAACTTTCTCGATTTTTCTGAGTTCATACAGGGTTTTACCTACCAAAGGGTTCTTGAATTTCGTGATTTTCTCTGTCTCAATAAGTTCCTAGACTTTGTTGATATGCTTGAAATCTCTAATTTTCTTCGCTTCATTTAATTTCGATGGTTCGTGCAGGTCGTGGAGTTCCGAATATTCTTCTCATTGCACTTATTTCTTCAATTTTTAGAGTTCGTAGAATATTTTTGGCTCCCTGAATCCTGTTAATGAGTATATCTGGTAAATTCATGAGATGTTAGTTTACGACATTCAACGTGACAAGGAAGGATTTTAGGACATTCACAGAAAATTGCAACTTGACATATAGTTATTGTATGATATGCTAAGTTTTTCTCAGCTGCGTCCACTCCTGCAATGACGATGTGGTGGGAATCCTGGATGTCATGCAAATACTACTTTTGAAAAATGATGTTTTTGCAATTTTAAAGTCACGTCGATGAGCAAAGAAGTTTTCCTAAATAGTTACAATTAGGATTCCGATAACAAATATGCATTAGGTTTCAGAAATTCTCATAGAATCTTCTCAAGATTATTCATTTTATGGCTCTAAGAAATCTTGTTATTTTCGAGTTGAAATCCTCCTCTCATGCATCTTTGAATCGTACTATAGGATTCTGAGACGAAGATATGAACCAAGTCTTGAGAAAACTCTGATAAAATCTTACCAGAGACTGCTTCATCATCGCACTCAAAATTCTGAGTAGAATCGATTGTAAATTCTGCTAACATTCCGCATTCTTAATGTGGAAAATAAATCTCTGCTGAAATTTGTAGAATGCCCGAGAAAAGTCACGAGAAGATCATCAATGTATCCTTGTGTTTTCTTGTGAAGATCCTTATAACGATTTGCATCGCTTTGTGAGGACTCGAAATACTGATGCTTTGAAACCTCCGAGCATAATCCTGAACAGTTAAAGTGAAGATTCCGATAAAAGACATGTATCAAGTTTCAGGAATTCTCATGGAGTGTTCTCATGATTTCTCAATGTAGGAGTCCTACAGAGCTCGTTATTTCCTACCTGCCAAGTCAGACAAGACCTCTAAAAACGTATTAAAATGCACTAAAATTTCATTAAAACAGCGTTTTTACTCATTTGCACGACAGATTCTACGAAATTTGCTGTGTTCAAAGGTAGCAACGCGTATTAACGCTAAAAGATCGGTTAATAAACCAAATTTTCGTGCACACTTTCTTGAACACATTTTACAATGTTCAACAATAACTCATTATTTTCCATTTTTTAAAGCAATTCAACACGTTCAAACGGATTTGTCTCGTGAGATTCGTTGAAATGCAAAATCTTTCATCTGATCACTAGAGGCAGACGGTTTCGATTAGTAAAAATGAACAACAAAGAGCTTCCAATTTCGGCTGATAAAAAGCATCTTTGGGGTTGGTCACTTAATAATAAACCAAATGACTGATATAATATTTTCTTTTTAGTAGAAATTTTTAAGTTATATTTCTTTCTTCGAAAGATAATACAGCAAAGAGAAAGAATGAGAAAATCATGATTGTTAATTAGCTATATAATATTTTTCGTTAACAAAGAGAACCATATTGAGCTAAAACTTTGTGTAACTATTGAGATTATCTTGGTACAATAAAAAGAAATTTCAGCTTTATATCTCGTTCCTAGTTGGAGCTAGAGCAATTTTACTATGTATATAACGTATATTTTTGGTGTCTACCGCATTTCCAATGGCATTTCTTTATTTAACAGAAGACGTCAGGGTCTAGTAACTCTCGTAACTCTTTTTTTAATTTTCTTCTCTCACTCATCTTGACACATAAATGGAGTCAAAAAAACCTCACGATAACTGATAAATTTTATGAAAAAATTAGTTTTCAAATAAAAAAACATATTTGAGTGTATTTCTTACTGTGATACAATACCACTAGAGATGCGTCATCGAACAACTGTTGTAAGAAATACTGACTTTTTTTTCGGTACAAACAACTTTTTTAAACGAAAAGTAGTCTTTTATGGCAAACATCTCCTTTAGCAGAAACATGACTCAAAGTCATAATGGTTATCGAAGTGCACATTGGATACTATTTTTTTGACTTCTCTTTTCACCCAATTGTGAGAAATATGTATAGCTTACCGCTGATGCGCTCTTAGATTGATCTCTTCGACTTTAGATTATGTAACACTTGAACATCAACACCCCAGTTATGAGTAAAAAATTTTTGGTTTCATCGGCTCCGCGTATTTATAGACCGTTCTGATTTCTTAACAGAATGATAAGTCAATTTTTAACAATCATAAAAAAATAGGATATTTGTAAAGATGTGCACCTGAATACTTATTTCTATTATTTGTTTGTTTATTTCGTTTATGCAATTATTATTTTTCTCAAAGTTTAAATTTGATTCTGCTCTAGTTGCGATATAGCATAGTTATTGTTATATTTTTTTTTTGCTTTCATGTTTATAATATTTGTGGCATCGTAAAAATTTTCGAGATGCTTTTTTTCTTTTATTCTTATCACATTAAGAATCTGTTGTTGAGTTATTTGACGATCAACTCTGCTTAGCGTTATTGAAGTTATCGTTATTTTCGTTTCGGCATGAATCAAAATTTTAAAGTTTTGAACATTAGAGTCAGGTGTCCTAATTTCACTTGTAACTCGACTTATGTACATACCATAGAAAAAATTTTTTTCTTCCTGGAAAAAAAACATTTCTCCATCAACTAGTATAATAAAATTAAATAAAAATAAAACCAACTAATCATTCAGAAGAAACATGACAAGAGAGACGAGATCAAATTTAATTGAATTTTAGTGAGTTCCTAATTGTGTCATTTCATGTATGGTTTTTTTTCTATTTCTGCCGCTTACATAGACAATTGCAGATTTTTTACAAGAAGCTCGATTGCAATATGAAAACAGCCAAAATTGAAGATAAAAAAATCTATTATGGAATTCATTTCGTATGAGTCATCGATTGATATGTTTTTTGAAGAGAAAATTACAGCTGATTTTGTGTATTTTTTTGCTTGTCAAAAGAAGAAAAAGTTGTCGACAGAAATTTTTTTCTGTACTTAACTCGGCTGCTTCATGTAGGATACAAAGTTAGCGAAAATAAATTTGTGAGTCAAAGGCCATAGGCTTGTATGAAGTGAGCTCAAATGGACTTTGTCTGATCCTTATATCGACTATATTTATTATTCTATCTTTTTCCCGTAGAAGAGATCATGTAGAACCGCAATTGCGTCACAAGTACTCAAATAGTTACATATCGTGTCTTTGTTAACTGCATTAGTTTTTCTGCAAAACAAATAATTCCATCATCTTTAATTTAGTTCTATAATTTATTGATATTTTTCTCTTAATCGAAATTGCTATATATCAATGTTACTGAAGATATTAGAACTCAGAAAAATTTTAAATTTTTCTGAATTCTAATTTCTTCTGCGGCTAGTATTCTGTCGGAACAATTTTTTCCCATTGTTCTCGTGCTGTTTCGCGCGGGATTCGGGAACGTGAACAATATTAAAAAATGGACGGCCATGAAAATCGTTTTGTATTATGTATACATATTCTCCAAACTTTGCTCTTTCAAACAGAAAAAAATGTTGAAGTCAATCAGATGCTCTATTATTGAGAAATAGATTTCGACATACATCGCAAAACTTTTGTATCGTTTATCGATTAAAAGAAAAATAGCAAATACCTATCAACTAAAATTAGGCAAGTTCATTCCTTGTTCTGATAATTGTAATTGAATTATCACAACTATTCTCTTGAATGTTTTCGTTTTGTCATCGATATTCTTGGTATGCTAGTGTTTCTTTTCTCTTCCTGATTGTTCAATTGATGAAGAAAATAATTCTCTTAACTTAACATTGATAAATTTCGACATATAGCTATTTTAACAGAAACGCGAACGGTAATCGAGAAAGATCAATCCCATGAAACACTACCTGAATCACACAATGTTAGAACAAGCACAAAACATAGCAAAAAGGCATATTTTGTTACAAATACAGATAAACGATAGGATACGTACATACTACTATTCCATGGAACCAAAACGAAATAATTAAGAATATGATTTTCTTCCTGGTTCATGATCTCAACGTTTTCAGTTGTTTTCATCTTTATCTAACTTTTGTTACAACAAATATGATTCAAGAAAAGAGATCATGACTCACAACACACGAGAAAGAATAACTGTGATTATGATCAAATCTCTGTGATCATGACCAAAGTTTGGTCACGCCGAGCACTACTAGTCTAGAGAAGATCATTTTATAATATTATTCGGCTCTTTCTAAAATTAAACTTTGTACTATTCGCTGTACGAGTTTCAATAAAAACTAGAGTGTCGTTTTGTACCAAAGTTCTTCTCTCTTGTTGATAATCTGAAAAAGCAATATTACATATTGTAAATGGGAAATATCATTTAGTATCCTTAGCAATATGGTTATTTAAATAGATGCTCAATGACTAATACGCTGATTACAACATCAGATTCCTGTATGAAATATTTTCGGTTATATAAAATTTTTGCAGTATCATCACTAATAATCGAGTATCAGTGTATTATGTGTTTTAATACGCATTTATTTTATAAAGTGTTAAACTAGAAAGATTTTCGTATTGTACTAGAACGAGTTCAATTAGACTAATGTTTCATGTGCAAATAGTAAAAAATTATATCTCTGAAATTTTTCTATAGATCGAATCAGAACTGATTTTAATGCTGTAGTATAAAGTTTGAGAAGAATTGTGACACAATGCGCTTCTACATGTTGTCTGCTAGAGGAAAAAAATAGAATAATAGACTTTGCTAGTTCTACGTATTTTATATCTATTCGGTAGGATTAGGTTTAGGAAGTGGCACAATTGGAAACACATTAGAGTTCAATTAAATTTGATCCCTTTTCTATTTGTCACGTTTCCCCCAAGTGATTAATTAATTTTTGTTTTAAATAATTTCGAAACAGTTGACAGGAAAATATTTCTAATTTTTCGGAAAGGAAAAACTTATTTTTCTATGATATGGGTGTGGATGTGGGTGTGGGTGTGAGGATGTGAGTGTGGGTGTGAGCCAAGAAAAGACTCATTACACCCACAGCCACACCCTGGCAGTATTTTCTTCAAACCTACACCCACACTTCAGTTTCGTGGTGATTAATTTATTTTTACGAGAATTAAATAAGTCAAAAAATAAATTTAACTCTTTCAGATCTGAGAGTTTAAAATTATTTTAAATTTAACTTGTTGAAATATATAAGTGAATTAACTTTTCCAAATTTAAATTTATTCTTAACTTAAAATTTAAGAAATTTAAAGATAAAGTAAAATAACAATGAATGGCCACCCTAACTTTAGTGAACGTTGAGTTCTGTCTTGTAAAAATCTATTTTTCTACAAGAAAAATAATTATAATAGTACCACTCTGAGTCGAGCCGAGTCATCAGAAAGTGGCCGGATTCCGAGGGTTGAAAAAAACCAAAAAGGTTAAAAATCTTGCATATTTTACGTGAGAGAGTATGCTTGGCATTCAATATTTTAGCTGATCAATTGTCAACTTATGTTTCGAAATGCAGTGTCACATAGTAAAGCTGAAAGTAACTCTTTCGAGTTTCATGAACACACGGAAAAGTCGATCAGCTAAAATTATTAAAAGACAAGTATACACTTTCACATAAGATATATGTGATTTTTAATCTTTCCGATATCCTACCTATTTTGTATTGGAAAAACAATCAGAATTTCTTGGTTTTTCTTTTTGTGTTATATTCATATTCTTACAGAGCTTGCCACACTCTGTCGAAACATTTGAGACACTCTTTATAATTTTCTAGGAATATTTGTAAGAGAAATTCAGATGTGGTTTTCTAACTAGATTATGAAAACTTAAATTCTGTGTTTTCGAATGTTATACTTCCAAGAAAATAAAAAAACATAGAGAAATTGTCATAGACATTCCTATTGATATTCCTTCATCTATTACCAATCTCTACTTAATTTTAATGTTTCGATAGGTGTGTTTGGTGAAATTAGCTTCAATCTAGTAAATCTTTCAATCATAAAAATAAAACGAAACAAATTTTGTCGCTCGTTTTTTTAATCTATAACCAGATATTTTCAACAAAACTTGATCGATCAGTGTATCTCTAACCTATACAATACGCAAGTTCCCTATGCATTCAAACATTTTAAGTAAGAAAACATATATATCAGAATATTTTTTTACTCAATAGAATGAAATAAACTTATAGAAATATTCTCAAAAATTGTGAAACTATGTTTAAAAATACGTTTCTTAAATCTTACTCTTTCACATAAGAATTGATTTGTTAAAGTAAATAGAAAATGCAACATAGTTTGAAATCGTAGCAATCCACTATTCAATATTAGCACTGGCATTTTTTCCACCTAAGAGGAACATATCAGATGAATCAAGAGACTTGTTTTCGTTTTTGTCTTCTTAGTTCTACATCTCGGTCATTTTAGAAGATAAGAAAAAATTTTCTTTATAAACAAAATGGAGCAAAAAAAATATTTTTCTTGAACATTCTCTTTTCAAATTTTCGAAACCTTTTCGACAAGAGAATTAACGCTAGTTAGTCGAAGAGTTCTAAATCATCACCGATTGACTTCTGTTTGGGGTGAATATACAATTTTAATGAATTTCAAGTTTGACAGTAAAATTAAAGGTTCTCATCGATTTTTAATTCAATTCCCATGATTCTTTCACTAATATTTAGTCGAATGATTTCCCTACAACACTATTCTAGTTTCACCTATAAGGGCTTCAAATGTGTCTTACTTTGTAATGAATGAACGATTGACTCTTGCGTAGAACTCAATCAAAAACTCATGATTTTTATTGGATCTTAGCTATTGGCTTGTTTATCATTTTGTGAAGAAAAATATTTGTGAATCGTTTTCCGTTGAACGAAAGGAATTAAAAATGATACTCTTTCAATTAAAACACCGGCATTAACCTTGTCTTCTTTCTTTGAAATTGCTTTGAATCTTCTTGCATGATTACATATGAAAAAAGTGTTGATGAGTATGATTCACTATATCGGTAATCATATTATATTACCATAAAACATAAAAGTTAGCTGTAACATCATATGAATATCGTACGACTTACAAATAGAACATTATAGTAGAATCAAAGCAACTTCCTATTCAAATTTTATAACAATTTGTTAAGAAATTGTTTTACTCTGCGATAGGACATAAAGTGTTCTTCTAATGTATACTCTCGCTTAATTAGTAACGTTAAAGATAATTGCTAAAAAGAAGAGAAACAATACATGCTTAGTATTTTAAAAAATATACTTTATTGATGTTGATTCAGCGAAAGGCGAAGACGCAACAAATAAACTATTTTGAATTCATTCGAAATAAATATAAGTGTCAAGCTTGAAACTTGAATTCAATTGAGTCTTCAAGTTTCAAGTTTGATATAGTATATGGAATAATGAGGGTATAAAAAATTGTCTCATTTATTAATAAAATATTGAAACTCAATATTTTTTCCATTTTAAAGCTCAGTTTTTATGTAACTTTTCAAGAAAGACTATGCACACGTTGAACTATACTTTATTCTTATTTTGTAATTTTTATTGCAAGAAATGCAGAATACAACAGAAAATTGACTATGTTTGTTTCTTTTTTGTGACCATTTTGCAAATGACGAAACTAATTGAATTAGGTAGAATCTATTGATTTATGCAAGAGCATATAAATATTCTCTGTTAGTTTAACTATATAATCGCATATTGACCGTAATGAGCGAGAAATCGTAATGGTTTTTTGTCTACATTCCTTGATTTCACCCAAAAAAAAAAAGAAAAGTAACTTTAATAATATAATTTTAATGATTGAAATATTTTAAAATCAAGAAAAACGATATTTATCCGAATATAGACAGACAGAAAAGCTTTTCTTTTAAACTTAACATCGTTGATAACTTCATTAAATGAGGATAATATTAGGAGAAAAAACCTATTTACTATCTTAAAAATAGGACAACATTCAATATCATAATACAAACTGTTTTGACATCAGAATCCATGGGGAAAATAGCTAGAAAAATAACATTTTTATTGGTAGAATTAATCTATAAATTCGAATTCAATCATCTCATTCTAATGAAATATGATCTCAAAAATTCAGTTTGCATTTGATTTTATTAGCTTCTCAATCATCTTTGTTTGTCTGAAACTACTAGTACATTCTATCTCAGTGAAATTTTCTGCTGCAATTCTTAGAATTATGTAAAATATTTTAGTCTTTTCTGGAACTTTTTACAAATACAGTAACCCGATATTTTAACATTGATTAGTCCTGACCTATGTAAAATTAAATGTTTAGCTTTTTATTTGTTAGAAAATGAATTTTGACTATCTATATATCAGAGAAGCTTGGGATTTTTTTTCATAGTATATCATGAAATCTTGCTATATTCTCTCGAGAGTGTGGGTGTGGGTGAAGATGTCTTCTCCGACACCCACACTCACACCCGCGCAAAATTTCAAAGATAAGTTCCTACTTAATCGTCCAACTGCAACTGTCAAAAATCCCGAAAGAATGAGCAAAATGTTTTAAATAAAAATTTCAGTAAAGTTTCAACTACTTCACGAAATTCTCTGTAAAATTCTGCATATTTGGATGGATGTTTTAGATTTTTGAAAGGAATATTTGACAGAAACAGTTTTTAGAGAAAAAAAATGGAAAATTACTAAAAAAAAAGTTTTTTTTTTTTTTGTAAACCACGCATCGTTTAATTTAAAACTTATACCATTTTGTTCAGAATTTAATTTTAAATCTGATGACAAAATAATAAATATCTTATAGAGCGTGTCTGACTTTTGAAAATATGGTTTTTCCAAGGTGCACTGAAAAATATTGACAGGTATTAGTTCCTATTTATGTTCAATAATTTATACTTTAATCATTGCTCTTCATGAGCAAAAGCTTGCACAAATTAATAATTTTGCATCAACAAGAAAAGCTTTCTTTGAAAAACAAAATCAATAATTTTGTAGAGCTTGAAATTCTCTATCTATTCATAGATAAAGAAATTTTCTATTTGTCCCAGAAATAGAAAAAAAATGCATTAACATCTTATCCAATTTATCATGCCCAACCTGTTTGTGAGTGAATATTTTTTTTGCCTATAAACATTTCATCTTAGCAGAGGTTAAGCAAAGAGCAACATATGTTAAACAATGATTAATAATGGTTATAGCAGTTAATCAAACATTTATTCGTTTATTTTCATAAAATATATCGTGTCGGTATTTATTTAAAAACAATCTATAGTTGGAATAAGAGTGATAGTAGCAATGTTTGTATAATCTTGTTCTTGTTTTTATATATATGTAGCGTACATCTCTATGAAAATGATTTTTCTTTTACAAAATATTCAAATATTCTCTATTTCTTGTTTTGAAATTTGATATGAGTCAAAATTAATTTAGAAAATTCAATTTCTATTAATAGCTCATTTGAAATCGAGATAAACCAATAAGGACATAGTGTTTTTACCAACGAGTGCAATGATCTTAGGATGTAGTGAATCAAACGAAGAAAATTCAATTCTATTATTATCGTCAACTTTATTGTAGTACCATTCTTTATCTCTTCCATTATTTTGAGCAACTCAGAAAACTGCAACAATACGATTGACAAAGATGTTGAGCTCTTCGTTTCGTTAATGGACAGAAAATAGTCAAAGAAAGATATAATTAAGATATTTCTTTTATTTATACTGATACTATTCGCAATGCATGATATTATTTGATGTCCTCTTAGTTAATTTGTAAGAAAATAACTAGCGATTCCTTTAAATTTGATGTTTTATCAAGTTTTTCCTATTTGAATTGTACCAATAGTGGATAATTAATGTATCATTTACGCATACATGAGCTATACACAAGATTGATAAGTATCTTACAGAAAGTCTTATGAAAAAAGATAAAAGAAATATATATATATAAACGATGGTACGTGTTTCGTTCTGTTGTATTGCATCTTATTCCAAAGCAATGAAGTCGAAATTCGGTACTTTTCGAAATAAATATAGACTAATCTTTTTGAACTCAAAAATAAATTGTCATGAAACGATAACAGAGGACACAGTGAATATTGTGCGCTTTAGATCTAACAAAAAAATGTTTTTAATCATACACATTATCTTAATAAGTTAAAATAAAAAGAGAGCTCATTAGCATAGACTCAATTACTATTTGTACGATTAAAAAATTCAAAACATTCTTAAAGATCAAGATTTTAACTATCCATGTGAATTTAGGAATATCTATATAATTTTTAATCATTACACCCAACATCCTTTGATACTTTTATTAATTAGTGGTTTTGAAATTAGGATAAATTGAAATCTTCTTCCCTAGTTAGTGTGTATTTACTGAATGTGGCTCAAAAACAAATGACGATCACTAAACCAATCCATTACACCAGACCACACATTATTAACCTTTTTTTCCTCATAGTTTTGAAAAAAATGTTTTTTGCTGATTTTTTTATTGTCTTTTTTCTCCTTAAGACGAAATTTATTCAAGAAAAAAAATGAAAAAACAACATTAAAAAAAACACGTAAAAATAATAAATTTAAAGGATTTTCCTAAATAATGAATTTTTTTAATTTCAAATATCTAACTCTGTCAAATTCATTTCGTTTCAGTTAAACTTTAATTAAAGAATAAATAGAAAATATTTTTTCGTAAATTTCTTTCGAAAACGAAATAAAGGTAAGAATTATTTCATTTTAATTTTAATTTTTTTAATTTTAATTTTTTGAAAACTATAATAACTACAAAAAATGTATATCTTTATTTGTTCTAAATGAAATTGAAATTATTTGAATAGATTTGTTTTTATTCGATTTAAAAATAAATAAAATAATTCCATTTTTTTTACTTTCATTTTAATTTAAATGAAATGTAATGTAATTTTATTGTAAATTAATAAAATTAAACAAATCAGAATAATTAGATTTCAAAATATGTACGAAAAAAAATTTAATATAAATTTTCAATATTTAAGAAAAAAGAATCACAAAAGTCCTCCTTATTATAATACAAGTTTACTTTTTTTTGAACATTCTGTATTACAAGACAATGAGCTACAGACTCAAAATAAGTTTCACTAGAACATAGAAATCTCCTTAGAGGGTGTGGGTGTAGGTGAGGGTGAAGAGGATACCAACACTCATTCACACCCCACTCTTTTCTAAAACTCCACATCAATTTTAACTGCAGTGTGTTCCGCTCGAACTTCATACCACTCTACTCCTTTTTTCTAAAATCCTACTCTAACTCCCATTTAACTTCAATTCCAGTCGGATTTTACAAAACTGAACTTCTGCCAAAACACTCTTCAATACACATAAGTTTTTGAACATAATTAAATCTACGATTGATATAAATTAGTAGCATATTAATTTATTGCTTTATAAACTTTCTCATAAAATTTAAAGATAGGCACCTCCATTCTGTCCTGTTCCTACTCCATTTTCACTCTGATATCAACCATTTCAAAACACTTACTCTTCAGATCCTCATGAACATATCCATAACATGCGAGCTTACAGAAGGGTTCTCAGAATAAGAACTACATAAGGATTATAGCATGATCCTCATAGAAGATACTCATTATTTTTAGATTTTCAGATTTTGACAGAGTATCTTATTTAGTCATCAAGATTCTCTTCAAGGACCCTTATACAATGGTTTGAAGATGGTGTTCATCAAAAGTTAAAAATAGCATTTTAGAACACTTTCTTTTCAAAGCCCATAAAATCCATAGATCCCAATATTTTTCACTGGAGAACTCCGTTAGGATTGACATCCATCTTTTCAACATTTGAAAAAGTAGAATCCCTATCAGATTACATAGATTCGCGTGGAATCCTCTCAACTTTGTTCAATTTCGCCTGTATCCTAGCCCTTTCATGATCTTACTCAGAGTACATCACGGTTGTTCTTCGAACAGCTTGATATAACTTATCAAAAGCCTTATAAAATTTCACCGGCATTCTCTATGCAAATACTTACAAGCTTCTGCGGCAGATCTTACATTCATCATACAGAAAATCATGTATCCTTAAGGTTTCCTAAAAAACATAGGGATTAGGTTTGATATTTTGTTGTTCAACGATTCGATATTCTTCTCACAAGATACAGATAGAATCTTCTCTGATATTCATATAAATGATCATTCTGCCAAAAAGATTCTGAATTCTTGCAATTCTGAAAAAAAATTCAGATCCTTATGTTTTTCTATCAAAAATTTACATGGAATTAGTATTACTCTTTCTTGGAGAACCTTCTTACAACAATCTCCAGGTGTTATTTTTATGATCAAAAAGATCTTTGCAAGAACTAGAAGTAACATAGATGTAAGAATCGTTATCAAATCCTTTTTTTCTCATAAGAAACTAGGAAAAGACTTCTGAATTTTTATCTGCGGAACGAGCATTCTCAAAGATGAATGTCATATTTGTAGCATTTGCTCTCACGAGAGACGGAATCCCTTCGGTAACGATGATATCTTTTTTTTTTCGTTCATCGTAGTAATTCTCAATATTCCAGTCGATGCTCGATGGAAACAGAATGGAGTGACTGTTGCTGGAGGACATGGAAAAGGCAGTGCTACCAACCAACTCAATCAGCCTTTCGGAATCTTCGTTGATGATGATCAAAGGATGGTCATCGCTGACTACTGGAATCATCGTATCATCCAATGGAAGATGGGTGATACGAATGGACAACTTGTAGCTGGTGGCAATGGCCAAGGAAATCGATTGGATCAATTGAATCTACCAACCGATGTATTGATCGACAAAGAGAGAGATATTCTCATTATTGGTGACCGGGACAATCGACGAGTCGTACAATGGTCTCGTCGTAGTGGTACAACTCAAGGAGAAATCCTCATCGACAACATCAAGTGTTGGGGATTGGCCATGGATAATCAGAGATATCTCTACATCTCTGATACCGACAAACATGAAGTAAGACGATATCAAATAGGAGACAACAATGGAACTCTTGTGGCTGGTGGCAGCAATGGCCAAGGTGCTCGTCTGAATCAACTCAACACGCCGAACTACATCTTTGTCGATCAACAACATACTGTCTACGTGTCAGATTGGAACAATCATCGTGTAATGAAATGGAATAAAGGTGCAAAAGAAGGAATTGTCGTCGCTGGAGGTCAAGGCCAAGGGAATGCTCTGACACAATTGTCGCATCCTAACGGACTGTTCGTCGATACATTGGGTACCATCTATGTGGCAGACTGGTCGAATAGTCGAGTGATGCGTTGGCCAAAAGGAGCGAAACAAGGTACTGTCATTCTGGGTGGAAATGGTAAAGGAGAAGGAGCAAATCAGTTCAACAGACCCTGTGGTTTGTCCTTCGATCGACATGGCAATCTCTATGTCGTCGATTATTGGAATCATCGTGTTCAACGTTTTTCAATCGAATAGACTCGTCGTGATAGATTCTTTTTTGCGTTCCTTGCGTTTCAAATAAATTACGTTGAATTGATGAAATGAATGGCTTATTCTATTCACGCGCGCGACCAGGAACCATCGTGGTGGAGCCGTGGCGAGCGTAACGCTCATGCACGCACAGGACAGACTCATATCCTCCCCGCGAGATATGTCAATGAGTCTGAATAAGCCTGGTCGTGTGCCACGGACACCAAGACGATTCCTGGCCGGGCTTTTAGGGACTGCCCGGAAGTCCTGTAAATAAGAAGAACCTAACCTCAACGAACATAACTCACCCACTCTCTACTAACACTCACTTTTCTTAGTCTCACTCTAACCCCTCAATCTCACTACCTATTCTCATCTCAAAAAAAAAAATTACTTACCGTGTCTGATGTTGATGACGCGATGATATTGATAGCTGAAAGGAACAGAAAAAAAAATTTAATCAATGTTATTTAATGAAATAGAATGAGATGACTTACCCTAATGTTATCTTTTTTTCATTGTTTATTCTCTAAAATAAAATAAAAATATAATAAAATGATCAAAGGAGGCCTTACCCCACCATCCTTATGATCGTAAAATTAAAAAAAAGTAAAACTAATACCTACAGTTTATTTTATTGTCTGGTTTGTTGTTGAATTGTTTCATGTTGTTTGGTTGAAGCCAATCTAAAACAGAAAAGAAAAATGATTATTATTTGATTCAAAAATTTGAATGATTTTACATAGAAAATCATTCGTATTTATACCTTGAAAAATCATTTTTTTCTCTCGTCGAAAATGATATACATATTTAATTGTACATGTTGATCATTGATCGTCAATGATAACAACATGAACAATGATTTATGGACGAGAGAAAGACAAAAAAAAAAAAGAAAATTCCCGTCGTCACATATATCTCTTTTTTCTTTCCTTTCTCTCTTGTTAACATTAACATATATAATGATTTATTTATGAATTTTTTTAGATTGTATCTCATTTGGAATGAAAATGAAATTGTTTTGTTTATTTTTATTAATGATAATCAATAACAACATTTATGTTTTAGTTAAAACAATTGCTTTTTTCGTTAATAGACTTAATGTTAAAAACTGTTGATTCAATTTCATAGACTGTCGAAAAAAACAAAATAATGGAAGTTTTTAAACACTTAAATTTTTACAATAATATTCTTTTTG